>BOPN01003547.1:100000-112500 GCA_017312705.2 Penaeus japonicus | reverse complement strand
CTTACTCGGTCTTAAACCCAATGCCTAAATTGGCGCTTAATAGCCTGCCGAAAGTCGGTTTGTATTCCGACTCGTGAACATGCTTTACGTCTTGGCGATCACGTACGCAGACTGCCGCCAGGAGATTGGGAATGAGATTTCATCAGGGGAGAGGGGAGAGGGGAGAGGGGAGAGGGGGAGGGGGGAGGGGAGAGGGGAGAGGGGAGAGGGGAGAGGGGGAGAGGGGAGAGGGGAGAGGAGGAGGGGAATGGGTTAGGGGAGGGTATGTGAGGGGGAAGGGGAGGGGAGGGAGATGGGAGGGGAAGGGGGGAGAGGGGAGGGGCATGGGAGAGGAAATGTGTGGGGGAATGGGAGTGGGAGGGGGAGTGGAGGGGGAGCAGAAGCGGTTGGGGAAGGTGGGGAGGAGGGAATGGTGGGTGGGGAGGGGGAGGGAAAGGGGAATGGGTGGGGAGGTGGAGTGGAGTAGGGAGAAAAGGGGATTGGGAGAGGGCAAGGGTGAGAAGGAGGTGGTAAGAAATAGGGGGGGAGGGGAGATGTGAGAATTAGAGGAAGGGGGGAAGTAGTGGGGAGTAGGAAAAGGAGGAGGGGAAGGGGAAGGGGAAGGGGAAGGGGATGGGGAAGGGGAAGGGGAAGGGGAAGGGGAAGGGGAAGGGGAAGGGGAAGGGGAAGGGGGCAACGACGGCAAATAAGGATATACTGTACGAACATTGCAAAAGAAAGGAGACGAATGAATGAATGGAAATTAATGCCTTCGCAAAACAAGGTGCGTAATCACATACATACATACATATACATATACATATACATAAACATATATATACATACATATATATATATATATATATATATATATATATATATATATATATATATATATACAACCATACCAACAAATTTATTTCTACCTATACATTCATTTTTCTGCATAGATTGACATATCTTCAGCACACCCTGCGAGATGACATCACTCTTGTCCGGCACGCGGGAACGTTAAGACCGAGTTGACCCCCAGGTGAGCCGCCGAGGAGTGGCGAAACGACCGTCAACCGTCACAGTGGCGGCGCACGTCTCGATGCCGCCCCCCCTCCCACCCACAGGGGGGAATTCGCTACTCCCCCACCCTCCCTCACCTCCGGTGCTCACCCCCCCCCCCCGTAAATCCGTTTCAACCAATCATCCACACAAATCCAAACACCACCACCACCTCAACTCCCTCACGTATGCCCCTACAATACCCACACAGCCTACACCCATACCAACCCCCACATCCCCTCCCACCTCCCCTACACCGCCCACACGCATCCGCTTCCATACCCACCGCCCACCTCCATACCCACCGCGCGCCGCATGACACCAACAAGGATGTACGAGTCAACGAGATCACACTCGCTCAAGCAGATATAAACACAATTGCGGCAGAGTGTACGTGAGGCGGGCACGTGCAGGATACGGGGGGGGGGGGAGACGGAGACGGAGGGGCGAGATGAGGAGAAGAAGGAGGAGGAGGAGGAGGAGGAGGAGGTGGAGGAGGAGAAGGAAGAATAGGAGAAGGAGAAGGAGAAGAAGAAGAAGGAGGAGGAGGAGGAGAAGGAGGAGAAGAAGGAGGAGGAGGAGGAGGAGGAGGAGGAGGAGGAGGAGGAGGAGGAGGAGGAGGAGGAGGAGGAGGAGGAGGAGGAGGAGGAGAAGAAGGAGAAGGAGGAGGAGGAGGAGAAGCAGGAGAAGGAACAGGAGGAGGAGAAGGAAGAGGAATTGTTGGAGGAAAAGGAAGGGAGGAGGAAGAGGAGGGAAAAAGAAATAAATAGATAGGTAAAGAGCCCGAAAGAGATAGAGGGTAAAGCAGACATACAGACATACAGACAAATGGGTAAATAACAAACCTATAAAATCATTATAGTAGGCATATTTCATCACATAACAATCAAGCCACAAAGACTCAAAGCACAAGACTAATTCAAGGCGTGCTTGAGCTCTCAAACACCATAACGAAAAAAAAATCTTGCATCAGAGCATCAGCAACGAGAATCGTGCCCTCGCACAGTTACACAGTCCGATGCTTGATCAACAACTGCTCTTCTGCAACCGCAACTCCAACACGAACCGACTCGTTTTTTCCTTCCATCCCTTCTATCCCATCCTTTTCTATCTATCTATTCCCCCCTCCCTCTTCCTACCTCCCTCCCTACCTTACTGCTCTCCCCTCCTCAGCTGTCGAGTCCCTTGCACCTGCCGTCTCTTCCCCCCCCCCCTTCCCTCCAGCGGGTATGTTCCGAGAGCGGCGTTGTTGCACAGTCAATTAGCTTCTCCGATGGCGTGATGACCGCGACTTGTTTACGAGGCTCTGTCTGTCGCCCCGGGGAAGGGGAGGGGTGGTAGTGGAGGGAAAGGGGGGATGACGGGGGGATGACGGGAGGATGGATGGAGGATGGATGGATGATGGAGGAGTGGACGGAGGATAGAGGATGGATGTTAGGAGGAGAGAGGAAAAGTGGAAGGAGGAGGAAGGATGGTGGAGGGGGAGAGGGTCGAGAGAAGGTGGATGGAGGAAATAGAGAGTGGAGGGAGGGTAGAGAGAGGCGGATTTGGGGGGATGGTGGGATGAAAGTGGGGGAAGGGAGGCGTCGAGTGAATAACACAAGGGAGCATTACGGGGAAAGGAGGAGCGAGGAAGGAGGGAAGGGGGAAGGAGGTAGAAGGGAGGATGGAGGAGGGAGAGAGGTGGGGAGGGAGGTGGGGAGGGAGGGAGGAGGTAGAAGGGAGGATGGAGGATGGGGGATGGGGGATGGGGGTTGGGGGATGGAGGATGGGGGATGGGGGATGGGGGATGGGGGAGGGAGATCATGTCGCAATATCCCTGTGATCCCGAAGGTCAATCCAGCCCACAGACGTCATTCGTCGAATCGGAAATGTCGAGACGAGGAAAAGAAAAAAGTCGAGTAGAAAGACAGTAGGTAATCACACAAAGGGACACACAAAAAGTAGATCAGCCACGAGCTATTAAGATCAAATAAATGCCAATCTTAGGATCACTAACTTTGGAATCTGCCCCGGGCGATTTTCTCTAGCACTTGCATTCCTTTGTAGTGCGAGTCAAACGGGAGGACCAGTCGCGAACGAATAATGAGCATTACGAGGGAAGCGGGCGGCCGAGTCTTAATGTGAAACGAATATTGCGAGTGAAGCTGGCGAGAAATGAATATTGCGAGTGAAGCTGGCGAGAAATGAATATTGCGAGTGAAGCTGGCGAGAAATGAATATTGCGAGTGAAGCGGGCGAGAAATGAATATTGCGAGTGAAGCGGGCGAGAAATTAATATTGCGAGTGAAGCGGGCGAGAAATGAATATTGCGAGTGAAGCGGGCGAGAAATGAATATTGCGAGTGAAGCGGGCAAGAAATGAATATTGCGAGTGAAGCGGGCGAGAAAAGAATATTACGAGTGAAGCGGGCAAGAAATGAATATTGCGAGTGAAGCGGGCGAGAAATGAATATTGCGAGTGAAGCTGGCGAGAAATGAATATTGCGAGTGAAGCGGGCGAGAAATGAATATTGCGAGTGAAGCGGGCGAGAAAAGAATATTGCGAGTGAAGCTGGCGAGAAACGAGTAATAGGAATGAAGCGGGCGACCGAGTCATAATGTGAAACGAGTATTACGAGTGAAGCTGGCGAGAAACGAGTATTGCGAGTGAAGCGGGCGGCCGTCACAAACGAGAAACGAGGGGCGTGCTGGACATCTCGAGGGCGGCTTGGACTGACATCGCATTCACCGACAATTAAGCCAGCGTGAAACCATAAGGCGATGCAATCAATCACCATCAGAACTGAAAGGAAAGAAATAAGAAAAGACCCAAACTGATCGCCTCCTCATCTGCCGCGTCAGCGTCCGGGGACCATCAGCGGAGAACGTGATTGAGGCTTCGGGCCAATCAAACGTGGTTAAGGCTTCAGTCCAGTGACGTCCAAGAGGTCCAAGATTTCCCGATAATGACGACACCCGCGACGCCCCGGGAGTCAAGATACCTCGGCCTCGCCACTTGACAGTCCTGGCTTAGTCACGCTCGGCTTGCCGCGGCCTCGCCCCGACGCGTAGCGGTACGGCCTTCCTCTGGCCTCCCCCTCCCCCCTAGGCCTCGCCACCGCGCTTCGAACCCTTCCCTCGAGGGGCGATTACATACGTACACTCGCGGCTACGAAAACTTGAAGTGCGTGTTGCGTAGCTCTGTATTACTGTTGCCGGTACGCGTTACCTATATGCCCGGTCTTAGTTGGTGGCGTATTCTCTGGGAATCAACAACAATTCTTTTTACATCTTTACATGTTTTATTTGCATTTTTCTAATTTTGTCTAGGACCCTTTTTCTAAGTTTTTTCTTATTTCTTTTTTTTCTACACGTTTGTATCTGGCTGTTGATACCCGAGTCCATCCCTGCGTCTCCCTCTCCCTTTCCCCAGCCCTTGATGGACATCACGCAGCACCAGCTGACTCCACCGACGCACAGTTAATCTCAAACCTCACATCATCTCGTCTTTGGGCAGCATCGCCATCATTAACGGGAAAATAAACTTCTCACGGGAACTTGATGAAGATGACGATGGTGAAGATGACGATGGCGACCACGACGTCGTGAGCGATTCTCGAAAAGGCCTACGGAGTAATCAACGAGGAAAACGAAGAAAAGCGTAAATCGCAAATATGAAACGCACGCAAAAAGATCCCCGCCAAAGCACCATTCAAACCCCAAGAAAGAGAAAAGGAGAGACAGAGAGAATGACAGAAAGAAAGAGGAAGAGGAGAGGGAGGGAGGGAGGGAGGGAGGGAGAGAGAGAGGGAGAGAGAGGGAGGAACAGGGAGAGAGAAAGAAAGGGAGGGAAAGAGAGGGAAAGAGAGGGAGGGACAGGAAGAGAGAAGGAGAGAGAGGGAGAGAGGAGGGAAGGAGGGAGGGAGGGAGGGAGGGAGGGAGAGAGGAGGGAGCCGACAGCGTCGAATGGTCTTCCACGTATTAAGAGAATCAATGCCTGATTAGCGCCAACAACAATAAGATAACTCGGAAAATGTAGTTAAAAATTCTCGCTTGGCAACAGATAAGGTTTCATTCCTTACTCTTGGCGCTTTATCGGTTTTGGAAAATTATGAGATAGGAGACGATAAATGAATGAGACTCCGAGACCTGAAGGAGGGGAGGAGGGAGGGAGGGAGGGAAGGGAGGGAGGGAGGGAAGGAGGGAGGGAAGGAGGCAATGGGTGAGGAAGAAGGGGAATGGGTGCGAAGGGAGAGAGAGAGCGAGAGAGAGAGGGAGAGAGAGAGAGAGAGGGAGAGGGAGAGAGAGAGGGGGAGAGAGAGAGAGAGAGAGAGAGAGAGAGAGAGAGAGAGAGAGAGAGGGAGAGAGAGAGAGAGAGAGAGAGAGAGAGAGAGAGAGAGAGAGAGAGAGAGAGAGAGAGAGAGAGAGAGAGGGAGGGAGGGAGAGAGAGAGAGGGAGGGAGGGAGAGAGAGGGAGGGAGGGAGAGAGAGGGAGGGAGGGAGAGAGAGGGAGGGAGAGAGTGGGAGGGAGAGAGAAGGAGGGAGAGAGTGGGAGGGAGAGAATGGGAGGGAGAGAATGGGAGGGAGAGAGTGGGAGGGGGAGAGAGGGAGAGAGTGGGAGGGAGAGAGAGGGAAAGAGAGAGAGAGAGAGAGGGAAAGAGAGAGAGAGAGAGAGAGGGTGAGGGAGTGAGAGTGAGAGAGGGGGGAAGACGGAAAAAAAGAAAGAATGAAAGAAAGAAGAAAGAGTGAAAGAGACCACTTCTGCGAAGCACTGCAACTGCAAACATTTCAAGTGCATTAAAGACTTGAGAGGAAGCTGGTTGGGCAAGAGCAGTGACTTTTAAAAGTGGGCTGATGATATTCACACCAATTGTAGGAGCGAGATCCATATTCAAGAACTATTGCTTCTAGGAAAAGGATATCCCGGTGACGTGCCCTGGGGAAAGCCGGAGCAACAGAAACAAAGAACCAAGAGTAAATTTACGAGAATACTATGACAAATTAATAGGAGATGTAATTACAAACAGGTTGACTTGAAACGATGCAAAATAATCAGGTACCGCAAGATAGCCAATCAAAAAGATAACAATGCAACGCAAGATACAGAGGCCAATAGCACCAAGTTGCATAAAGCGGACAGTCTCATCACCGAGGCCTCAGCCGACACCACCAACGTCACGTACACAGCTGTCACTCCTGCACCCAACTGACCTAGCAGATGGCACCGGGGGCTGTCACGTGACCAGCTGGCACCCTGGCCTGCCGACCTTGCAACCTTTCAGCGACCCACCATCTGTTTAATCCACACCTCTCCGGCTTTCTCTCTCTCCCTTTCCTCCTTCATTTCCCCCCTTCCCCCGACCCTCCCTTCGCCTGCCCAGAGATCGACAGGCCATCTGTCATAGGCCGACGCACACGAAGCAGGACAGGGGCGGAGGCAGACGCACTGACAAACAGACATGAGATAGAGGTAGGAAATGGTAGTTGGAAAAGAGAGTGTGAGTTTCAGAAAAATAATGTGAAAGGTTTGAGAGACAGACAGACAGACAGACAGAGACAGAGAGTGAGAGTGCGAGAGAGAGAGGGGAGAGGGGGAGAGGGGGAGAGGGGGAGAGGGAGAGAGTGGGAGAGAGTGAGAGAGAGTGAGAGAGGATGAAAGAGGGAGAGGGAGAGGGAGAGGGAGAGAGAGAGAGAGAGAGAGAGAGAGAGAGAGAGAGAGAGAGAGAGAGAGAGAGAGAGAGAGAGAGAGAGAGAGAGAGAGAGAGAGAGAGAGAGAGAGAGAGATAGAGAGATGGAAGAAAGAGAGAGAGATGGAAGAGAGAGAGAGATAGAGAGATGGAAGAAAGAGAGAGAGATGGAAGAAAGAGAGAGATGAAAGACAGAGAAGAGAAAAAAGAGAGGGAGAAAGAGAAAACGATAGAAAGAAATAGAGCTAAAGAGAGGGGGGTGGGGGAGAACGAGTTATACTTCCTCCCTTGGCCTCATTTCCATGTCGCGTTGCAGACGTTTATCAGAGGACAGCCCAGAGCCCCAGGTTATAATCTATTTGGCTTATCCTCAAAGGAACTATCTATTCGCTTATGATCTCCGCCCGTTTATCCGTGTGATGTTTTTCATTCACACGGCATTCCAGAGCCAAGAGCAG
Organism: Penaeus japonicus; assembly: GCA_017312705.2. NCBI lineage: Eukaryota > Metazoa > Arthropoda > Malacostraca > Decapoda > Penaeidae > Penaeus > Penaeus japonicus. The sequence goes on along the minus strand of BOPN01003547.1, from coordinate 105,343 downwards.
CCCCTTCGTTGCACAAAGCAATAAGGTCCAAGACCATTTGAGACTAGGTAATGACACCAGAGTGATTATCTAAATTACGTAAGTGGACAGAAACACGAAGGCGATTGCAGCCTTTGTTCCGGCGAGTTCACAGGGGAAACCTCTGCCGTGTCAGGTCAAGGTTGCAAGATCAGCCCTTGCAACGGTCCGGTGTGAGGCAAGCACGTGTAGGCAACAGATGCAAATATGCGAGTCTGCGCAAAATCAATCTCACTTGCAACTGGATTTACGAAAGCAAGCACGTGCAAGGTATCTCATGGGCATATAAAATGAAATAAACAAAATATAAAATACGTTAAAGAAGCAAGTAATGAATTAATGTAAAATAACTACATCCACAAATACTATCCAATAGGTAGACTGGGCAAAGGAAACAAACACACACACACCCACAAGCACCCAGATTACACCGCTCGACCCAATCTGACCTTCACCCACACCCAGTCGGTTTCTCCCATCCGTGATCGTGGGCGTGGTCATCCCCCGACTTTCCCGTGGGTGTGCGTCATGTTCAGGCACTCTTTCGATCACCTGTGTCTACTCACGTATGCAAAACGAGCGCCAGGGAAGCGAAAAGCGCCCGTGAAACGTACCCAGAGATAAGCTCGTGTTAATCTCCACCTCTAAATCATGAGAAACGAGTTTATCCCTCCGTCATGCACGAGAGATTGATTATGCAAGCGGAAGTACAGTGCATACTGAACGACTTGGTACGCCCGTCCGTATTAGACTGGTAGGCCCGATTCATCTAGTGGAGGCACTTCAAAGACGCGAGATAAGGCGATAAACGGGCGAGTGGGAAATACAATGATACATCTTTAATAGTTGCACTAGGAAGTAACACTGAGACTCGTGGGTTTATCCTGTGTGTGAGGATTTGAATTATGATTTTTAATCATAATAAAAAACATAATCAGAAAATAACCATACGCATGAAATGATAATGATGTGATGATGATAATATTTTATGATGACGATAGGCAGTAACAGTAAGTATATAAATATATAAAAATAATACACAGAACGAGTTTATCAGAGCGAAATCTACCAGGATTTCCATCATCAGGTCTGACTATGTAAACACCAGATTTACCCAGCTTCGGAAAGGCTGTGTAATCCGTCACCTGACAAGCCTGAAGGTAAAACCCAGCACAACAGTATACACAACAGTCGCTGCGTTGAACCCTCGTCTATCCTAGTAGTAAATCCCGGAGTTGAAAGAGTCCCTCTTTTCTCCATCCTTTTGGCACTTTCTACTTCCCTTTCGCTCCGTTTCCTGTGATCTCGAACCCAGAGTATTGTCGCTTTGTGGTAATCCCTCGGGTCGTGCGAGATTCCACGCTTATCGGCTTCCTCATAGGCGGTTGAGGCGGGTGCGTAGACTTATCCGAATATCCGGAGGAAGGAGAAGGAGGCCTTATTTGTCTCCATGCAGGTGGTTGTTGTTGTTGTTGTTGTTGTTGTTGTTGTTGGTGGTGGTGGTGGTGGTGGTATGCACACGACACATTTTCTTTAAACATTCCCTTTCTATTTTTTTTTCCTCCTTCATTTCTTCGCCCTTATTATTCCATCGTTTCTATTCCCTCTCTTCTCATTCCTTCATATCACCCCTTTCCCACACACACACAAGCAAAAGCGTTCACTTGCAAACAACCTCTCACAAGCCCACATAAGCATAAATAGCAAAACACGCCTCACACACCACCAGATTCTACCTAATAAACCACACGCAAAACCTTTGAAAACATATATGATCAAAGCATCACTTTGCACAAAAGACGCAACTCCCCCCCCCCCCCCCGTGGCCACAAAAGCACAGAACGATGCACCGCCATTCACAGGTGTGCATGCAAAAAAATGCCTGGACAATGAGCCGTTGAAAAACATGCTCCCACTGCACACAAGCAGGTATACGCAGCCGCATTCCTAAAAAGGACAACATGCATAAGCACACCAAGGTAAGCAAAGTAAAATAATAATTATTAAATAGTAATAGTAGTAGTGGTATTAGTAATAGTAATATTATTATTATCATATATTAATGATACTTATACTAGTAATAGTAATAATATCAGTAGCAGTAATAATAAAACTACTACTGATAATAAAAATAACAATAAGAAAAACAATGACATTGAATAAACAAATAAAGACGTTCCTGAGACATGGGTCGCAACAATAAATACCTGATAATTCAAAGGTTAGGACTTCATGTTCATTTTTACTTGCAATCAAACAAGAAATTATCCGTCTATTATGTCCAGTTGAAACCTCCTTCCACCCGAGAGCCTTTTAGGATTTGTCCGAGCAAAAAATAAACATTTATTTGATAGGAACTACAAAGGGCATTCATGGCTACTTGCAGAGTTTGATAGCAGCATACATATTTGGCTTATCTTAAGTACTGCCTATGGAATGACAACATGGTTAAAACGAGCCCTTGAACAATCGTCTGAGCAATTTTTCTGAATGTAATAGTAATCTAACCCTTTCGGGTGTATCTCAATTTGCACACAAGTTAGTATCGCTCACACTGCAATGAATGCAAAGAAAAGCATCGTTAAAAGCGGGCTATTTGCGTTAAATTGTAAAAAAAATAATAAGTTAACGCGTACTGTAAGTGCCGTTACCTTAAGGCGTAAAATGAGCTATAACAAAACTGCAAGAGCTGTTAAACCGTTAACAGACATCGCCAAGAGAGCGTAACTATCGTTAAAAGCCACTCTGGGCGACGGTTACACTACTGTGAAGTCCCCGCACACTTCGAACTGGTCTGGGCGTGCCTGTGATGCAGCATTTACACGATATATAAATCTCCATTTGAAAAACAAACAAAAAATGGCGGATCCAAAAAGAAGAAAAAAAAAAGACCACGAAGCTTTAAATAAAGTGTGAGCAACTGGCTCTCCCTCCCACCCCCTAAAAAATCTGAATTCGAGGAATGACTCACCGAAGCACTATCGCCGAGCCGAGATAAAACACTCCACGTCTCCACCTGTGAGGAGGGGCCCGGGAGGGGCGGGGAGGGGGGGGTAACACCTGAGCATAGATTATCTCGCGTATGGATCAAAACATGTCACCCCGATATGCCGTGGGCTGAGACGCGAGGTGGAGAAAGTGTTGTCTTTGGGGCCTAAAAGGTCGCTCTATCTATTCTTCCCAGTTCAGTCCCATTAAACATATCATAATTACATGCAATGCTGCATTGGCTAGTATAAAGGACATTGTTAAATATATTATGCAAAATAGATATACGCAATTGGACTATACGACAATGATCGGACGTACTCGATATATACTTCAATCCTATGGGCATGTCTGAACGCACTCACACTCATTCAAACACACACATATACATTCACATTCACACACTCATACTCACACTCACTCCACCGGCGTGCCCAAAGGTGTTACAGTTGCGTGTTACAGTTCCTTCGTTGGCTTTTGTTTAACGTAAATACAAAGCTAGCGTTGTTGTGTCAGCTATTGTTAAGACAGAAAACAAATGAGTACACAGCCACAGTAAAACAGTCCTTGTGTTTTTGGCGACGTGACAACTAAAAGTCTAATCATTTTTTTTTGTGAATCTAAACGTACATTATATGGAACAAAAATACATATAGATATGTATTAACATGAACCATAAAACTCATTCCTTATCCCCCAAAATGTACCTGATTTCTCCATTATCGTCCAAGTAATGTGTATCCACTCAAAATACAGCTTCAACCACTAATGCAAATGATAAGACGCCTGTAACACACACGCGTCATTAACAAGGATAGCCAACGCCTATTCGGAAATGAGCTTTTTCTCACGACGGAATAAGGAGAATGCATTAGCACGAATATTAACACATTGAGGAACTGTTCAAACTTTCTCAAGTTCATTGAAGAGGGGAAGGTGGAGGATATTTAAAGAGGAAAAGAGGGGAGGGTCTATTAAAGAGGGAATGAGGGGATTATATATCAATGAGGGGAAAATATAATAAAGAGGGAAGGATATATATAAAAGAGGAAAAATATATCAAAGAGGAAAAGATATATCAAAGAAGGGGAGAATGGAGGTTATAATAAAGAGAGAAAGTGGAGAGTATAATAAAGAGAGGAGTGTATATCAAAGAGGGAAAGAGGGGATGGTATACTAAAGAGAGAAAGAGAGTAGGGAATATAATAGAGGAAAAGAGGGAATATATTATAGAGAAAATGGGGTGAGGGATTATAAAAGAGGAAAAGAGGGGAGGGTATATTAAAGAGGAAAAGAGGGGAGGGTATATTAAAGAGGAAAAGAGGGGAGGGTATATTAAAGAGGAAAAGAGGGGAGGGTATATTAAAGAGGAAAAGATGGGAGGGTGTATTAAAGAGGAAAAGGGGATAGGGTATATTTAAGAGGGAAAGAGAGGGTATATCAAAGAGGGAAAGAGGTATATCTAAGAGGGAAAGAGGGGAGGGTATATCTAAGAGGGAAAGAGGGGAGGGTATATCAAAGAGGCCATTAATTGAATCCGATGACATTTCCGGCCCGCTATCACTGGCTAGGCCTACAATTCATCTACAAAGCCTCTCTTATCTTCGCACGCCATTGGGCAGGCACGTCCGCTGGATGGAGCCGCTTCCTATTAGGAATAAGCCTATCAAGGCCCTGTGGCGACTTTATGGCATGAGCGCTCCATTCGAGAACGGGCTATGGTCTACCTTGGATGAATCTGTGGTTGGAATACAGCTGCTGCCAAATGTCAAGCACGTTATAGGCCTATTTTCTATAATGGGTTGATCAAGTTTATGCGAAATATCCTGAGTATGTTTATATAAGAAGTAGTGAGGGAGTACTGTTTGTACAAGGTCAACTTCATCCTGCGTGAACATAAATTTGCATGCATATAATAAAATATGGTTTGCCTTCAGTTATCCTAAGTCGCTCCGGTTGATTTACTTTAGGTTAATTGCTTGTATATATATATTTTTTTAAACAAATGTACATCTGTGTACACACGATCACCTGCGATCTGCTTCATACACAACTGTCTGCGGATGTAATTTAAAAAGCAAGCGGACCGTAGCATTCAATTACTAAATGAAGTTCCTGTGCAGAATTCCCAACCCACATTTCTAACGTTTTTTCACCTAGGATTTCCAGGCAAGTGTAACAATAGAGTAGCCATGAGGACAGAGGATACGAGTCCCTTTAGGAATGGTAATTTGTAAACTTCATATGAAATCCTGAACAGTTTACCACGGACTCGCACAAATCATTAGTAAAGCATTCTGGTGGGAAATTGTCATATAAAGCGGAAAACAGAAGCGC
>BOPN01003547.1:75000-77500 GCA_017312705.2 Penaeus japonicus | reverse complement strand
TTTCATATAGTTTGATAAGATAATTTGATAAAAACCGGAAATTAAAATAACTTAAGCAACTTGACCTTAAAGAATATGTTACTTTCTTGTTATGACATTTTTATTCATATTCTTTTTTTTTTTTTTACAATCATTGGTCATCTTCATTTGTAAGGCTTTTGCTACACAGATACAAAATTCCTTGATAGGTATCAACATCAACAACTATTTTTGCGTAACGGAGAATTTCAACTCCTATCCGTATTTCTCTTTGAATAAAATTCCACGTTTAATTTCCTTTGAAATTGGAAATCTCATAAACATTAAGGCTATCTTATATAACAAGTGCTTTATCATGTGAGACTCATAGATAACACGCGTTATCAGTGAAATGCTGGCAACTCACTAATGAGGAAATCATAAAGCCGACAGATGTACCTAGTCAGGATACGTGGATTTGCATATCCTTCGCGGTAGATCTAGCGACATGATAAGCACCCTCATACTGTCTCTCTCTCTCTGTCCACTTCTTTCTCTGTTCCCTCTATCTTTGTTTCTCTCCTCTCTTTTTCAATAATTCTACTTTTTCAGCATCTTCTCTCCCTTTTTTCACTTTCTTTTTCATTCTCTTATCCTCTCCCTCTTTAACCCAATCTTTCGTCTCCTTTCTCATCTCCTGCATTTCTCTTTTTCTCTCTCACTTTCAGTTTCTCTTACTCTCTCTCTCTCTCTCTCTCTCAAATATAAACTATCATAAACAAGTAAAAGACACCCATGCCAATACTTCATAGGGTTGCTGGAAATCGCACTCTGCCATCTGGCGGCCAAGACGAGAACCTTGACCCTCAACCTCGGGTCCGAAATATGGCGGGTTGATCTGCAGCCTGAGTATTCGTGCATGGTTGGTAATGCATCATCCCAATACGTGTAATCAAACAGGCGAGTTGATAAGGCGAAAAGTTACCATTCCACACCCTCTACTTCCCCAACACACATGAATAACTACACTCACAATCATGCAGGTTGCGAAGCGTCATGCATGTGTCTGAGAAGAAAAAGAAAGAGTCGTGTCTAGGATGAATGAGCGTTTTTCCTTAGGATTTTCTTCGTTTTATTATGGTTGCTGTTCCTTATGGGTGAATGATTTTGTTTGGTCGTGCAGTGGGGATTTTAATATCTTACGATTGTTTTAAGTTACAAAGGGAATTATATATTTTTTTCGTCAATAAGCATATGTTATATATATATATATATATATATATATATATATATATATATATATATATTTCTTATATATATTTTGCGTTTCCATTGCATGTCTGTCATTGAACTTTACATTAAAGTGCAGTACCCTACCAGTTAATATTTCAGAAAGAAAAACGACGTCACAAAAATGTTGTTTAGAGTGTACTACCCTGAGTTGGTATTGGAACATCATACTGTAACTGTTAACGATTATGGAGGACCACAATTTGTAAAACCTATGTATCAAAACTGTCTATAAACAGAGTGAACAGCATTGTGGACCGACTAGTGTGGAGACTAGCAGTCTAGAGCAGGGTTTCCCAAGGTGGGCTCCACGGAGCCCTGGGGCTCCGCGAGTGAGCCCCAGGGTCGATTGGAAAGAGACATAATACATAAAGACAGGTGTTAAGAGTTTCAGGAAGAGTCAAGCCAAGGAACTCCAAAATATTATATGGTAACTGTTAAAATCTGAATTTATTAATTTTTCATATTTATTTAAGAAATTGACTTGTCTGGGCTCCGTGAAAAACCTTTGCCCTGCTCATGGGCTCCGAGGTGCCCAGAAGTTTGGGAAACCTTGGTCTAGAGAACCTGAGATATCCTCTAGAGTAATTTTGAAAATCACCATGAAAGCTAAAGCAGAATTATGAATTACTGTGAACAAAAATTTTAACGGTATATAGATTACTCAGGTATTGCAAGCGTTTTCAGAAATCCGTATCTATTATCCTTTATTTTATTTTCATTATTATTATCATTAAATTGGCCACAGCTATGAACGTTGCCATTGTATTTTCTGTGCGCCAGGCTGTAACAATGCAATGCGTTTTTACTCATAAAATGCATGACAGCAAATGCTAGCCTGTATGATTCAGCATAGTTTGCAATAGTTTTGTTATAGCTTTCAATCTCTACGAATATCCAGAAATCTGACCTTACACGTCAGAAAATGAGCGTAACCAAAAAATTCCGGCGGCCATATTATTTTGGCGGGAATTTCGTGCGCCCGAATGCTATCCGAGGTTAACTGTCACGGTTGTGCGCTCTCAGTTCCAGTATAGTGTTCTGTTTGGATCAATACTTCACCGTTAGCGCTCTGTCTGTTACGGCATTAGCGACCCGTGACACACTACAGGTTGGGTGTAATTGAAAATAGGGTTAGCCATTTCTGATTCGCGGAACAGTTGATTTGTAATGGCATGTAATTGCCCTACAAGCGTGTAGACAGACGCTGTAAGGCACGCAAATACGAGGAGGTTTAACCACCTAATCTTAC
>BOPN01003547.1:60000-72500 GCA_017312705.2 Penaeus japonicus | reverse complement strand
CTTGAGAAGGCACTCGCTCGCCCCGGGACGCTGCCCTCGCTCGCCCTCTCCTTCGCGCCTGTCTGTTAAGGGCTTCCTCTGTGTTAGGCAGTGAGGTCATGCACAGATATATCTAAGGTCACTGCCATGACTCAAAAGAATGGAGCCAATAATTCATTCTAGCACCAACAGGGTCAGCTGTTGGCAGGATTAGCATTTGGATGTGTATACAGTTCTGGGCGTGCGGAGAATTCATTCTTTTGTTTTATAAAGCAACTTTACCAAAATGAAATCTTTGCATGTTTTATTTCCTTTCAATACATCGATTTAAGAAACACATATAAAACATTTAATTGGGGAAAAGCCAACTGGAAAATGCACATGAGGATCCACAGCAATTATGTATATTTTTTTCTTGACTAATGAGGCATAAACTACCAAAATAGTTTATTACTAATGTTCATCTTGTCTTTCAAATGTTATGCCAGAAAATAGTACGTCGTAAAATAATTACATTGACGTGATGGCAAAACCGTGTGTGCGAATGACCGCCCTTGGCCACGACTTCGGATTCAGAACCGGTTTTTTATCAAAAACAAAAATGACGAGCTTTCTTTAGGACGCTAGAATTTTGTGTCGAAAAAAAGAAAAAAAGGAAACGTGAATATCGAAGACTCGTATCTGAAGGTAAATCACCCATGCATAAAAGAACAAGGTATTGCAAGGAAAAAAATACTGCAAAAGTTTGCTTCAAGACTCACCCAATATAATTTCACTGGACCTTAAATCCCCTTTATTTATCACCAATAATCAATACGTAATAGTTATTTTTATCCATACGCACTCAGCCCAATAACATATTAGTTGGTTCTTCGTATCAGATAATTCATATCAGTTTGCGACAGTGACACGTTGAAAAACCAAGCCTCTTGAGATATGTCAGTGACTCACCGAGCATCCGAAATGATATACATATAGGCTCATTGATTATGAATATACTCATTACAAATTAACGCCAAACACATGGGGAATATACAGGTGTGGCCTTTGGGGAACAGAAGGACAGGTGTGACGGAGTGTGGGAACGTTATGGTGGGATAGGGGGTGGGGGCGGTGGATTGATCGATTTCTGTCATGTGTTTATTTTTACACAACTTTCTTATCTGTTGGTTTTCAATGAATAGACTGATTGGCGTATTTTGTTTAAAGGGTATGTTGTAAATATGTACTGGTAAGTAGTTCATATGGTGAGATGGAACAAGAAATCAGATAAATAAAAATTAACTGAATAATTAAATTAATCCCCTTTCCAACCCACGGTAGATTTGTCGGTATCCAATCATTTCTCCGTCATTTTTTCTTCTTTTACTGTTCTTCCCCCACCACTTCCTACAAAACCTTGACCACTTAAAGACCTTCTACCCCCCTCCTTTTAGTTCCTATCCCCTCCCCTTTACTCTTTACTCCCACGTAGCTCTTACCTTCCCTTCCACTGGCCCCCAGAGTAAGTGCACTGTGCTTTGGCCTTTACCCTTAGCCCTTAGTCCCACCCCTGAGTCTATGCTTTGCAAGCTATTAGCCTTTCCCAAGCCACTGCTCCTCCCCCTTCGCTCTTCCTCCCTCCTCTTTTACCCCTACTTCCCCCTAGCCCCTACCCTTTATCCCCTCCTACCCCCTCCTTGCACTCCCCCACCCCCCTCGTGTTACGTCATCTCAAGACGAGAAAAAGCGCCATGACGTGATGGATTCCCGACGCCGCCGAGCGCGCTAGATTAGCCGTCGCTCGTGCATTCTCTGAGGTAATTAATTCGGGCGACGTCAATGGAAGGAGGAGAAAAAAGGGCAGTCGTAAAACAAGGGAGATAATGAGTTTTAGGAAAATATATAAACGTTGGAGAGGAAGAGGGAGTTTCGCTGGGCGAGTATGAATTAGGAATATTGTGTACATACACATGTGTGTATAAACATACATGGATAGACACACACATTAACACATACACACACACACGTACACACACACACACACACACACACACACACACATGCACACACACACACACACACACACACACACACACACACACACACACACACACACACACACACACACACACACACACAATATATATATATATATATATATATATACATGTGTGTGTGTGTGTGTGTGTGTGTGTGTGTGCGTATATGTATATATATATATATATATATATATATATATATATATATATATATATATATATATATATATATATATATATATATTTATAGAGATAGATAGATACGTACATACATTCATACATACATACATACATACATGGAGAGAGAGAGAGAGAGAGAGAGAGAGAGAGAGAGAGAGAGAGAGAGAGAGAGAGAGAGAGAGAGAAATGAAAACAGATGAAGATATATAATTATACATAAAACAACGAAGACTATACGAAAGACAGACATTTGAAGATGTAAGCGTAAGAGTGAAACAAAAATAACATTTAAAACAAGACAACTACAACCTTTCTTAACACGAGGTCGATCTTAAAATAAAACATCTTACAAGGTGAATAAAAAAAATGTACAAACAGCTACAAAGTTCATGAGGAGTTATTATCACTAAGGTTTTTTTCGCCGACATTTCTTTGGCTAGAAATACACCGTCTTCGCATTTCCTACGAGATTCCAGACGAGTTTAGTCTTTTATTCTTATTTTAGGCTCGTTGCTGGACAAATTACATTTCGTTTTTTTTCTTCTTTTTAGAGTTCTTTTGATTCTGTATTTCGTGTTTTTCAACGTCTTATATTCTCTCTTTTCTCTCCATTTGTTCTCTATTTCTTTGTCTCTGCCTTTCTCTTCTCTTATTCTGTTTATCATCATTCTCTCTCTCCTGCGGTTCGTCTCTTTTTTTTTCCTTTCGTCCTTTCTCCCTTTTTCTTTTCTTTGTCTACCTCTCTCTCTCTCTATCTATCTATCTTTGTCTCTCTCTCTCTCTCTCTCTCTCTCTCTCTCTCTCTCTCTCTCTCTCTCTCTCTCTCTCTCTCTCTCTCTCTCTCTCTCTCTCTCTCTCTCTCTCTCCCTCCGTCTCTCTCTCTCTCTCTCTCTCTCTCTCTCTCTCTCTCTCTCTCTCTCTCTCTCTCTCTCTCTCTCTCTCTCTCTCTCTCTCTCTCTCTCTCTCTCCCTCCCCCTCTCCCTCTCTCTCTCTCTCTCCCCCCCCCCCCCTCTCTCTCTCTCTCTCTCTCTCTCTCTCTCTCTCTCTCTCTCTCTCTCTCTCTCTCTCTCTCTCTCTCTCTCTCTCTCTCTCTCTCTCTCTCTCTCTCTCTCTCTCTCTCTCTCTCTCTCTCTCTCTCTCTCTCTCCCTCCGTCTCTCTCTCTCTCTCTCTCTCTCTCTCTCTCTCTCTCTCTCTCTCTCTCTCTCTCTCTCTCTCTCTCTCTCTCTCTCTCTCTCTCTCTCTCTCTCTCTCTCTCTCTCTCTCTCTCTCTCTCTCTCTCTCTCTCTCTCTCTCTCTCTCTCTCAGTTTAGAGCCAGCGATCTCACAGAGCAGACGTGTTTTTGTCCTCTCTCGTGACCTAGTGACCTGACCTTAGGTGACCTGATAATCCTGACAATTAGATCTTACGAATCTATCAGATAGATTGTGAGCCAGTGAGTGACGCTTTGTCTACATAAGTGCCATGGTGATTACAATTTCTATAGTGATAAAGTGATAGAAAGTGAGTGAAATTCGCACCGGAGTTGATCACAGCTTTAGCGTGCGAGCTGGTTTTTGGACCGGAGCGTCTGTTTGATAACGCCCCTTGTCAACAAAGTGAGGTCGGGGAGTGACCGCTAGGGTCAATCCCAATCAAATAGAGGGATAGCAATACAACCAAAACAGCATACCCTGAGCGTTCACCTGTGTTGACCTTGTCGGACCCCAGGCATGCCCTGAGGCAATTCGGGGAATACCTCCCGGGTTAAATCTGACGTCATGGCTAGTGCTGCCATACCGGCGTCTGAGGCCCCGACCGACCCAGGAATGGAAATGGAAAACGAACCCTTGACAAGTAAGAGCCAACTTAACCTCAACAACGAGAACTTATCTGTAGTTGCGGCAACAACAGCCTATGGAAATGCGAAAACCCGCAAAAGAAATTGAAGAAATCCACAAACGACACTGAACCGAAAGAAAGGGAGAATGATATTCCCCCACAAGACGAAACTGACGACGACGGATTCACACTTGTGCAAAACAAGAAGAAGAAGAACCCAAAGAAATCGAACGCTGAAGCCGGACCACTGGAAAACGGACAAACTCGCAACAACAACAACCGACGGCCCTTACGACCTACAAAATGTGAGAGGCTATACCTCAAGATCAAGGGTAAAGGCTAGACTTTCAAGAAAGACACAGATGTTGCCTCGAAATACAGATGGCTGTTGCATGCTGCAAGCGACATCATGGCACAAAGTCATATTCAGGAGAGATGAACACACCTACATAATGGTTGAAAGGAAAGAAGATGTAATTAAAAGATCTTCGAACACGGAATACGGTGGAATCCAAGCTCCACGAACCAACAGCACCCAAAAGGCCAAATCGCCAAGAGGGTCGACATAATCATTTTTGGGCTTGTGTTCATCAAAGAGGTGAGCATAATAGAAGCCCATGAACACCTGGCGAGGCCCAAGCGCCTGAAGGGAAAAGAGGCAGTGGTGGCCGAATGGACAGGACCCGAGCCTCCCCAGAAAAATCTGGGTTCCTGGGGCCTACGCCCACTGCGGATTGCTTACTACAATGCCTGCACTGACGTTGCTACAAATGTCAACGTTGGGGGCACGTGGCTGAAAAGTGCAGGTCTAAAACCTACTGGTGCGGCATCTGCGCAGGAAAGCACCCCACAGAAGAGTGCAACAACCGTGGTGAAAAAATCCACGAGCAGTGCATAAACTGCTACAAAAAAGATGTGCGAGCATGGCATCAAGACTGCCCAAATAAACCGTCTATCGAGAGCAAGGTACCACAACGACTACCATTGCGCGCACACAACAATGCAACGCATCAGGCTGCCGCGCCAAGTGAGGTACCTCGCGGTAATGCGTGGCACCAGGTGCGTCGGAGCGGTGCATCTCATCCCGAGGGGCATCAGGCCGACAAATGGCCGAAATTAGGCCACAGCCAGGCTGCTCGGCCAGTTGAAAACAGTGATAACGCCGAAGGACCAGCAGTCACAAACAAAGACACTGCAAAACAGGCCGGAGAAACTAATAGTGCTCCTGCAGTTATGTGTAGTGAAATAAGTGAAATGATTGATAAAACGGTCAAGGACATGTCAGAAAAATTTGTAGTTGCTCTCGAAAAAAGCACGAGTGAATTTACAAAAACCGTTGAGCAACTAAAAGAAATAATTGAAATACAAAGATCCGAGATCAACGAACTGAAAAAAATTATAGGTATAAATGATAAAAGGAACGCACAAAAAATGAGCAGGGGATGACGAGGACAGCTTCAAAGCTTACTGAAAAAAGCTGTCCCTAGATCATTCAGTGGGAAATCAGTAAAAGAACTAATAGGAAATAAGAACTTATCAGAGAAAAATAAACAGGAAGTTCTATTCAGCTTTAAAATAGTACACGAACACATAGAAAAAATAAAAACGTATCCCCAGTTTAAGAATGGATAACCTTTGGTGACAAGTATAAAAGGATCACCCTCCTGAGTTGGAACATTGCCTCACTTAGGAAGCGATGCGATCTGCGCGAAGTGTCAACGATAACATTGATGTAATTTGTCTACAGGAATGCAGATTATCTAAGGGTGAGCATGTACCTAAAATATTGTCCTATATATCGTACAAGCTTCAAACGCATAACTCCTGTGTTATGTATGTCAAAAAGACTTTGCCGCATACAGTTTTGCCTCATAAAGGTCAAAGTAAGGGTACACAGTTCCATGGAATTAAGATCTATATTGGAACCTCGACGCTTAATGTGATTAATCTGTATGCACAAGCAAATCTATTTGACATAGATGCATTGCCCGACTGCATTAGAACCTACCGTTACATGGTTGGGAGACTGGCGCGCGCCACACTCAGCTCGGTGATCCCGTTCGCACCAATAGAAATGGATCGAGACTTTCGAGATTGTTAAGCAGTCATGACTTTGTACAGCTGATAGGTAATGATGAGCCCACCCATAAATGTGGAGGAATTCTCGACCGATGTATTGGTTTTCATTTGTATGACACCGGGCATACATCCAGGATTACTGACGACTCATGTCCGATCATTTACTCTATTGTCGGAGATAAAAAGTTCCCTGTGTCTCAGCTCACAAGTGATTTTAAGAGGAGGAGGATAAAAATCCCAGTTGACAAGATATCTGATTTTGTTCAGTATATTGACGACTGGTACGCGAGTTATTATCCAGTCTGCCCATGTAGCTTCAATGATGATCTGGTCTCTAAGATACACGAGTATCAAGACATTGCAATCAAGAATGTAAAAATCATCCCTCCCTCGAACTTATATAGCAATAACAAAGATTCTCTATTATCAACCTTAAAACACACTGCTCGAAAGATTGGTAGGGCATACAGAAGAAACAGAACAGCTCCCTTACTGGAACTGTTTCAGGAGGCTCTTCAAGAAGTTCGAGACAGAGTCGAATTATTGCAACAAGAAAAATGGGAGAAATTTGTCAATTCACTAAATAACTCAACACCAATAGGAAAAGCATGGGAGGATATTAATAGGATAAAGGGAAAAGACATCTCAAATCGCACATCCAAATCCTCGAGAAAAAGCAAATGAGCTCATCACAGCAGATATGCTAGGATATCCAGCCCTGACTCACTGAATAGTGAGTCAGCTGCTCTCTTACGCGAATCTTATGCAGGCATGAGGGAATTGATTGACTCGACGATTGACAGTATGATGATTGCGATGTTTCGTTTACTGAGACCGAGCTTGATGCTGCCCTCACCAGAGGAAATTCAACGGCTCTACCGGGGATGGCATCGTATGACGTCATTGAACTACTCAGAAATGTTCCTGGTGATCCTGTTCTACGATTGTTCCGACTCATTTATGAAAAGGGTGTGCTACCAATATCCTGGACGCAGAGTATTATAACACCAATACCAAAGACAAATAATCCAGGGGAATACAGACCGATTTCCTTAACTAGTTGCCTTTGTAAAACTTTTGAAAGAATCATACTAAATCGTATTTAGAATCAAAGATAAAATGTCGCCAGCTCTTTATGGATTTATGCCAGACAAGAGTGTTCAAAATTGTATAACAACATTCCTGTCAATTCTTGGAGGCAATGGGTTCACTATTTTCCTGGATTTGAAGTCTGCATTTGATACAGCAAATAGGCAAATAATCCTACACGAACTAGCCCTGATGGGAATCGGGGGACATATATTACAGTGGATCAATGGATACTTCCAGAATAGGCAATCAGCGAAAGGCTATAAGAGCGAACAGAAGGCCATGTCGCTCGGCACCCCCTAAGCCCTCTGTTATTTAACGTATTGGTAAACTCCCTTATCAGACGTTTTAAACAACAAGCCAATGCCACGATCATAAGCTATGCTGATGATATACTGATTCATGCTAGAAATTATCAAGACTGTTTATGTGCACTGCAGACAATATCGACGGTCTGCAATGAACTAGGATTGATTATTTCAATAGATAAGACCAAGGTATATAGTCACAATGTAAAAGATCGAGATAAACAGTTCACTATAGATAGTGATAGTATAGCTCAGGTTGAATCATTTCGATATCTCGGAGTAAATATTCCACATACGGCCGAAGATGTTGAGGTGATCAATCAAAAATGTAAGAGTAGACTAGCTGCCTTACGAGCAGTTGCTGGCAATAATGTAACTTCGGGGGCAAACATACGAATTGTAAGAATGATGTATACAGCTTACATAAGACCCCTCATTGATTATGCTGCACCTGCTCTAATAACACAGCCATCCCGAACAATTAGAAGGCTAGAAGTAATGCAAAATGTGGCAATGAGGATAATCCTGGGATGTCCAAATACTACTAAGGTCTTGAACATGAGGAAAGAACTCGGATTGCCAAGCATTACTGATAGGATCACAGAAATCAACACAATGACAGCAATAAAATTATTAAGATCGTCAGATGATAGTATAGCCAAGGAATCTTTGTTAAATTGCCTTTCCACGGGGCGCCACAGATCTGCTTGGGTCAAGAAAACATGCTCAGAGCTTCGAAACCATAATATGATAGAGTTCTGCAAAGGCATCCCTCAAAAACATTCTGTTCCGCCATGGGAGATAAAGCACTTCGACATCATCAAAGCAAGTGTCCCTCCAAAAAAACAAATTGAAAACAACGCTCACCTGAAAGCTAAATTAAGAAAGGACATTCTGAAGCAAATTCACGAGATTAAGCAAGAGTATGAGATAAAACAGCTTATCTTCACTGATGGGTCGGTAATTCCAGACACAGGTTCAGCCGCATGCGCTGCAATCGTATGCGATGCCACTGGAAGGATTAGCGATGTTGGTTTCAGACTCAACAACTGGGCGTCCATCCTGCAGGCAGAACTGTTTGCTTTACTTGTTGCTCTTAAGATAGCCGATCGCACGGGGGATAGTACTCTCATCATAACAGACTCCCTCTCCTCACTTCATGCTCTAAACTCATACAGAAATGATAACACAGGACTCGTGTCAACAGCGAGGCATAGGTTGAACAGATTGTTTCTGAAGGATGTAACCACTAAAATACTGTGGGTACCATCACACATAAATCTAGAGTTACACGATATGGCTGATGCTCTATCTAGATCATGCAGTCATATGGATACTATTGAGTATGACATTGGTGTAACAACTGAGCATGTACGTAAGATCATAAAGAAAAAGCTCTCCACTCTGGCTGAAACCGAGAGAAATGCTGAGCAAGACACAAGCAGATCAATCATTCACCATAACGCTATGTCCAAGACAAAGCATATCTACGGCAGTACAAACAGAGTTACGGGACAGCTTGATGCAGTGACCGCAAGGTTACGGCTTGACAAACATTACTGGGAGTATAGTGTTTCAAACAATGCTGAGGGAACTGAATGTAAGTTGTGCAGTCAACCCTATTCACACACCCTTGACCACTATGTAATGATATGTCCTCTAATTGAAGAGTTTCGTGAAAGGATTGAACGTAAAACATTGTACAGTATTGCAACATCCTTTATAGAGGACGGCATTTTATCAGATATATTACGTAAACACAAAGACTTTGCCTGTAATAGATAAAATTGCAAGGCCTCTCTAGAGTGATATACATGCACTACTATGTCTTATGTATAGCTTTGCCCTAGCTTATTGATTGACAGGGTCACAGTAATATCTGTTTTACCAACAATGTAAGTCTCAGAAACTAATATGAACTGTACAAATAATTTAGGCATAGTTCCTATGCCTATTCATGTGTATACAATGTATATAGTATGAATAAACATATCAAAATCAAATCAAATCTCTCTCTCTCTCTCTCTCTCTCTCTCTCTCTCTCTCTCTCTCTCTCTCCCTCCCCCCCCTCTCTCTCTCCCTCCCTCCTTCTCTCTCTCTTTCTCTCTCTCTCTCTCTCTCTCTCCCTTCCTCCATCTCTCTCTCTCTTTGTCTCTCTCTCTGGACTGTAATGCGACCGTGGGTGGCTGGGCGAGAGGGAGGGATCGAGTGTCTTGCCTGGAAATGATCACTTAAGATCAGTCTCTGTTGATAAAGACGAGTGTTCGGGGAAAAGTTCTTCGTAACGAGATGGGTCTTATTTCTTTCCAAATTTTCCCGCGTGTCTTCTTCCATCTCCTAATTTTCCCTTTCCTTCAATTCCCATTCTTCCTTATCTTTATTTTTTTCCCCCCTTCTTCCTCATCTTCATATCAATTCTTCTTCCACTTTATTCTTTTTTCCTTCCTTTTCTTCTGCCTCTTCCTCTACCTTCTTCGAACCGAAAATTCAGGAAAGTGTCCTTATAGAAGAACAAACAAAATGGAATGCTTGGATAAAAAGAATAATCACGTGAGAATAAAATCACAAATAAACATAGAAACAAACAGACAAAAGGATAAACAACAAAACAAACGGAAGATAACAAGACATTAAAAAAACACCTCAAGGGCAAACAGCTTATTAGAACAGACAGCCGAATCGAAGCGCAGACAGACAGCAAGTTCCCGACAGGACAGACCATGGCGGGAGAAGGCCAGCCATGCAGTCAGGGAACAGACAGCAGGGCGGGGCCGGGGTGGGACGCCATTTCAGGGAATTGCGTATTATAATGAAATGAAAGGTTGTGTCTCTTCACATCCGCGTGACACCGGCGCTTCTTGGGCACAGGAGCGTTGCAACCGGAAGTTGCTCCTTTTCTCCTTCTGGAGGAGAGAGGGGGAGGGGAAACGGTTGGAGGATGTATGCATATACACATGAACACACACACACACACACACACACTAATACAAACACAACACAGGAAAACACAGACAATGCACAGTATATGAAATAAGCTAAGTCACTAAAGGCACTAAAACACTGTCTACCTGGAATCCTTGAGGAGGTGAAGGGAAAGGAGATATATATATATATATATATATATATATATATATATATATATATATATATATTTATATATATATATATACATATATATACTTAAATGAATATACATGTGTGTGTGTGTGTGTGTATGTATGTATGCATGCATTCATGTAAACACACAAGCACCCACACACAGACCATTTCTCTTCTACGGTCATTTTCTCTCTATTTATCCATGCAGAAATTGGTAGATCTAAAGTAGAAATGAAACGTAGAAATGAAACATATGCAAAAAACAGTGATATGAAAGGAAATGACAAGAAAAAACAAACAAACAAACAAACAAACAAAAAACAGTGATATGAAAGGAAACGAAGAATAAAAAAATAGATATATAAGACAGCACCTTCACACCGAGCAGCCTTCCCCGAGGCAGGTACCTCGCCCTCGGGCTGTGGTGTCAAGTGCAGAGTGTATCGAGGGGCTTGTCATGGTCCCGCTCTGGCCCTTCCGGATGTGGAAAGAGGAAATTTTAGTTTTTATCTTTATGTTGTATTCCGCTGTGATGTTACGATCGTATTATGAAGAGTAAAAGGGGAGAAAGGTAATGTGATGTTATGATAATTACTGAAAATTGAAAAAGTGGTATTTCATAATTTCATCTGTTCTTGTATTATACAATAGACAGGTAATTATATCTAATTACGAAAAATATCATCACAGTTGAATGTTTAAATGGCATGTCGATAAATGCTAGAATGGAAATGTTATTTACCAGTGACTGATAGAAAGAAAAGTAAAGAATATACACATCAGGAAATTCATATCAAGTATGCATGAGTACGTGTGTTAAGATTAAACTTTGTTTGCATAGCTCTCTTTACTATCATTTTGGTGAACGATAATTGTTGAGAATTAAGATAAAGAAAGGAAACACAGGCTATCGCATGAGCTGAGAGCCTTTTTATAGGCGGGCTATAAATGTTTGCGTAACTACATCTGTGTGGATATATCATGTACCTTCAACAAGTTTCGCCACCCACGGCCACTCCCCCTTCCCCCTCCCCCTCCCTCTTGGCGCCAGCTTCACGTATCGAGAGACGAGATAATTGAAGGAGCTGCAGGAGGAGAAGATAAAGAGGAGGAGGAGGAGGATGGGAAGATAAGGAAGAGGAGGACGGAGAGGAGGACGGGGAGGAGGAGGACGGAGAGGAGGAGGAGGAAATGGAAGAGGAGGAGGAGATGGAGAAGGAGAAGGAGGAGTTTGAGGAGGTTGAGAAGGTGGGGGGGGAGGAGAAGGAGGAGGCGGAGGAGGAGGAGGAAGAAGAGGAGGAGGAGGAGGAGGAAGAGGAGGAGGAAGAAGAGGAGGGGGAGATAAGGAAGTGGCGGAGGAAGAGGAGGAGGAAGAGGTGGAGGAGGAGGTTAAAGAGGTTGAGGAAGAGGAGGAGGAAGAGTTGTTTAGCAGTAAGTGAAGAGGAGGGGTGGAGGAGGACGAAGGAAAAAACGCAAAGATTGAAGGAGAAGGAAGAGGATGGGGGTACAAGTAAGAAAAGAATGATGGTGAGGATGAAGAGGAAAAGGAGGAGAGAAGGAAAGAAATAAGACAAGGGCAGGGAGAAAGAGGACGGGAAGAGAGAGAGGAATGGAAAGTGGCGGATGCTCCTCATCTCAACATCCGCTCAAGGGAAAGGGAGAAGGGATTAGGGAGGAGAGAGGAGAGAGGTGGGAGGAGGGAGGAGGGAGAGGAGGAAGGAGAGAGAACGGAGGAAGGAAGAGGGAGGAGAGAGGTGGGAGGAGGGAGAGGGGAGGAGGGAGAGAGGACGGAGGAAGGAAGAGGGAGGAGGAGGGAGGGAGGAGGGAGAGGAGGAAGGAGAGAGGACGGAGGAAGGAAGAGGGAGGAGGAGGTGAGAGGAGGGAAGAGGGGAGGAGGGAGGGGGGAAGAGGGAGGGGGGAGGAGG
>BOPN01003547.1:42500-45000 GCA_017312705.2 Penaeus japonicus | reverse complement strand
AATGCTAATGATGATTATAATTATGATGAAAATAAGTTTTGTAATAATTTTTGTAATGCCATGATGATAATAACATAAATGAAAATAATGATGATAATAATGATGATGATGATGTTAATGATAATACGATAATAACAAAAATTAATTATTCCTACTGCTACTATCAATGATACTAATAAGATCATGATAACAATGATGATAATGATAACTGAAAATTATAATAGTAATGATTGCGATAACATTAGTAACGATAGTAATAATGATAATGAGAATAATGAAAAATATAAATTATAATAATGATGATAAAGATGATGATATTGGTAGTAGCAGTAATGATGATCATATTAATGATATCAATAATAATGATAATGATGACAATGATAATGATAATATGATAATGATAACAATGATAATAATAATAATAATAATAATAATAATAATAATAATAATAATAATAACAATAATAATGATAATAATAATAATAATAACAACAATATATATATATATATATATATATATATATATATATATATATATATATATATATATATAAAACATTGATGATATCAATAACAATGATAATAATAATAATGACAACTGTAGTAGTTGTAGTAGTAGTAATGGTAATGATGGTAATGATAATGATGACAATAACAATGTTAATGATGACAATGATAATAATAATGATGGCAATAATATCAACAATAATAACAATGGGAATAATAATCAAAACAGTAATAATGACAATTACAAAATAATGACAATGAAAGAATAATAATATTGATAATAGCAATAATGATAATAAAAAGAAGAATTAAAAAAAAGAAAATGTTTAAGAATGTGATACGAAGAAAAAAATAGATAAGAGAAAACATTGTGAAATTATTAAACCTTACCCAATTTATTATCATTATCATTATATCATTCATTATTCAATCTTCGATCTACAACGCTAAATGAATGGCATATAAACACACACACCACCAATAAGAGAACAAATAGCAATTGAAAAACAAAAGGAACAAAAAACAAATCGACCTTCATCTACAACAACAATAACAACAAAGACAACAACAACAACAACAACAAATATAAAGTCGATACAATAAGAAGTGGATTCTTGTTTAGGTCTAGACAGGTGTCCATCGCCCGAGGCCAAACTAGGAGGATATCTAGTTACCTGAGGGGAGGGAGGGGAGGAGAGGTGTGTGTGTGGGGGGGGGGGGGGAGGGTAATCAGAGGGTATATATAAGAGGAGGGTACATGGGATTGAGAGGGGGGGGGACAGGGCAAAGTAAATATATTATTAAATGGATAGTGGTGGACAGGAGGGTGTGTGAGAGAGAGAGAAAGAGAGAGAGAGAGACAGACAGACAGAGAGCGCGCGCGCGCGAGAGAGAGAGAGAGAGAGAGAGAGAGAGACAGACAGACAGAAAGCGAGAGAGAGAGAGAGAGAGAGAGAAAGAATCAGGGGCGAGGGGAGGTTGGAGGGGAGGGGGGAAGGGTGATCCAACGCTCCAGAAACCTCCGGGTGAGCATACGAGAGGAGAGGGTTTAGATGAGAGGGGGAGGGAGTCAGGGGGAGGGTAAGTGCCCCCCTCCCCATTGACCATATTGGGTATCGACGGCTGGACTTGCCTGGAGGCCGACGAAAAGGAGGAAAAGGTGGCGGAGAAGAAGGAAGAGGAGGAAAGGGAGAAGGAGAAGGTAGAGGAAAGGGAGGCCGAGGGGGAGGAGGAAAGGGAGGTGGAAGAAAGGGAGGCGGAGGAGGAGGAAAAGGAAGAAAAGGAGGTGGTGGAGGAGGAGGAGGAGGAAAGGGAGGCGGAGGAGGAAGAAAATAAAAGGGAGGAGGAGGAGGAAAGGGAGGCGGAGGAGGAAAAAAAGGAAGAGGGAGGAGGAGGAGGAAAGATAGTCGATAGGTTGGTAACGGAGGTGGAGGAAGAATAATAAAGTGAAGCGGAGGAGGAAGAAAAGGGAGGCGGAGGAACCAAGAAAAAATGGAGGGAGAGAGGGAAGGGAGGAATGGGAGGCGGAGGAGAATGCGATCGCAGTCTGTGTGTCTTTCTCAGTGTCTGTCTTTCTATTTCTGTCTGACTCCCCAGATGCCAGATCTCCTTTGTCTGTCTTTTCCCCTTCGCTTGCTGGCTTTCATCTTATTTCTTCTGTCGCTTGGTCTTCAGGAATACGGATTGTCAGTCTCTCTCTCTCTCTCTCTCTCTCTCTCTCTCTCTCCCTCTCTCTCTCTCTCTCTCTCTCTCTCTTCCTCTCTCTCTCTCTCTCTCTCTCTCCCTCTCTCTCTCTCTCTCTCTCATTTTCCTTTCCCTTCTACTCTATCTTTCTCCCTCCCTCTCTCCTCCCTCTCTCTACCTCTATTTCCTTTTCTTCCTGCTCTCCCTATTTCTCCCTCCTCCCCCCCCCCCATCTCTCTCATTTTCCTTTTCTATATGTTCTCTTTCGCCCCCCTCCCCCCCCCACTCTTTCTCTCTCATTTTCCTGTTCT
>BOPN01003547.1:30000-37500 GCA_017312705.2 Penaeus japonicus | reverse complement strand
CAACCTCTTGAAAATTCTACATATTACTCTTTTTTTATATAAATCTAGGTAACAGACGTTAATCACAGTTGACTGTCATATTGATATTATGTATATTCTTTCTTATTTATATAGTCAGACATACATCTCTGTTTCTCTTCTTTTACCATATACTGTCGTTTAGGGAATACTTATCCTTTTTATTTTTTTTCCTTTAAATGATCATCCCATAAAACAGAATGAAGAAAGTTATTTTCGAGTCCCCTGATGTCGATGAAAAACTTGAAGATCCCAATTCAAATACACCGATTACAGATGTTTGATTTATCAGACTGCGAATTATCAGAAGCTCTGTAATGTGGCCTCCGTCGCTTAATAATAGCTGACTTGACTTGACATGACTTGCCTTTACTCGACTCGATTCGACTCTACTTCCTCACAACTTCCTCATCGGGACACAGGACGCGGTCTTCTGAAAGCAGATGTGAAGCAACACACACACACACACACACACACACACACACACACACACACACACACACACACACATATATATATATATATATATATTTGAATTTGTGTATGTGTGTGGACGTATATGCATTCTTGATATCGGATAAGCAACATTAAAGCATGAAGGAATTTCTCTCTATCGCCTGTTATTTAAACACTCGTGGAATTTCCCTTACAGTTTTTTTCCACTTTGCTTCCAAGAGGGTATCATGGCACACACAAAATTTAAGTTAAGAAATAAACAAAATGGAACTTAATTTTCTTAATCACTTATAAAGAATTCCTTATATTCACTAGAAAACAAATTACAGTGAGAATAATAGCTGCATTCATTTTTTATCATTGTCACGTCTCCCAACACACGTTCTGGCCGACCACACCATTCATCATGCCCCCAATGGCGGAAAATTTCTGAAGCTGAGACAGTTCACTGACAACAGAAGTGTTACAGATTACGCGCGTAGTATGACAGGCATAGAATAGGATTTCTGCTGGTAATCTATTTCTCAGTTGAGTTATCATTTTGCCCAATGTTTTTTGGCGGTTACTCTCAAAGCATGATGAATTACGCAGACATCCACGCAAACATACTCTGCACAAGTGTGGGAAGAAGATCGTAATATAGAAGTAAATATGCATGTGTTAGTGCTGGTAATATATTTACAGTATATATATATATATATATATATATATATATATATATGTATATGCAATGATGGAGTATTTAAAATTTTGAGCATGTGAATTAGTAAAGGCTATTGATAAGAAAGAGATTTAGAATGTGCAACTCTCACTTTAGCTATGACATTATTTACACCGTTTTCATTATCATTGCTGCTATTACTATCGTCTTTTTATAATAGTCGTTTGTTTTTTATTTATTTATTTATCGCCGTAATAACTATTAATTCCATTGTTTTTCTTACCAGTCTCTTTTGCGTCACATTGCTTTAAAGTTTCACTCATATTCATATCGTTACTTGCTATTGGTTTTAGCATATTGAACACCCTTCATCAATAGAATCTGAAGGTACTTTACCTGTGGAAGTGGTTGAAGTGAATAAGACAATTATTTAAGTTTGAGCACGATTTGAAATCACCTATCTTATCTTAGCTATCAGCAGCAGCTCGATGAACAACTTTGTTATCACTCCTTCGCAACCATCAGGCAGTATGAAAGCACTTCCATATTATTTAAGATATCTGTTCGACTATGACTGATCTGTATTAGCATAATATGGTGTACATTTTGCTTCTTCATCATCGGGTTTTAAGGTCAAAATATACACTCAACATTGGCTTTCTTCATTTATTCACATTTTATACAAATAAAAAAGCTTAGATTGGGTACAATATTCTTCACTACAGATGTAATAGCTGTACAGGCATAAAACTAAGGGTAGATGCGTAGAGGAATGCCGCCTCAGAATAAATAATACAAATGTGCTTAAATATAATCACATTTTCAAGAATACTGTTTCTTGGACACTGAACTGCGCAATACCATAGTCACTGCAGGTGTATAATCCACGGCAGTGACTTGACCATGGCAGTTCTAATCTAAAATCTAGTTGGTGCACGTAAATCATACATGCTTCAAACTCCACCGAAAAGAATGAAACGGATATATCTGAATGTCAGTCTGATGAAACCTTTCATCTGATTTGCTACAGTCAAGTAATGGATAAAGATTTTAACATTGCCGAATAGTTACACTTTTCTTTATAGATATTACCAAAACACCTAACATTCAGATATAGTTCCGTTTGGTGGATTTGACCATGGAAACTCGGCCTGATAGCAGAGACTTGCTCTGATAGCAGTATCCATGGAAAGGCTCTAATGTCTAAAATATTACACATGCCAGCCTTATTCCCATAGGCGCAACACCCTGGTGATCACAGGCAAATCATTCCTTGCGATTGAGCTCAGGGATTTGATGCAAGTGATATCCAAGGTGACATGGCAGAAATCTTGAAGGGCACTACATCTGGGTCATTTCTTTCATTCTTGAATAATCCATTTGAAAACTGATTTACACAGCGCAGGTGCATTCAGAAAATTTCATTATGTCAATAACATATGTATATTTATATACATATACATCTATCTATCTATTTATTTATATATATGTATGTATATATATATATATATATATATATATATATGCATATATATATATATATATATATATATATATATATATATTTATGTATATATTATATATATATATATATATATATATATATATATATATATATATATATATATATATATATATATATATATATATATATATATATATATATATATATATATATATATATATATATATATATATATATATATATATATATATATATATATATATATATATATATATATATATATATATATATATATATATATATATATATATATATATATATATATATATATATATATATATATATATATATTATATATATATATATATATATATATATATATATATATATATATATATATATATATATATATATATATATATATATATATATATATATATATATATATATATATATATATATATATATATATATATATATATATATATATATATATATATATATATATATATATATATATATATATATATATATATATATATATATATATATATATATATATATATATATATATATATATATATATATATATATATATATATATATATATATATATATATATATATATATATATATATATATATATATATATATATATATATATATATATGCATATATATTCATACATATGAATATATATATATATATATATATATATATATATATATATATATATATATATATATATATATATATATATATATATGTATGTATATATACATATAGATATATAAATATATATATGTATATATATATATATATCTATATATAGATATATATATATATATATATATATATATATATATATATATATATATATATATAAATATATGCATATATATATACACACGTGATTTGAGTGATATCTTAATAAAAGTAGTTGTGGATACATGACAAATCACTATTCCTATACCATAATGATTATAAAAACTTAAGAATCCAACATAAAAATCTGGTACCTGGTACTAGTAAGGAAACCTATGTAAATCATCATAAATTCAATAAATTCGCCATGGATACGCCTCCTTTTCAACCAAAATGCACGGGGGAAATGCATGCAACATCTGGCCGCTAGACGAACCACTCCCTCCCATAAGTTTGCAATTCTAATAAACATAACTATCTAAACAGACAGCCATAACCCCTATCTCACGGGGCCATCGACTAACAACCACTACATTAAAACGTCACATTAAACCACAACACCTGACCTGTAAACCTGAGAGTCATAAAAGCCAAAAAAAAAAAAAAAAAAAAAAAAAAAATGATTCGTTGATCTCTTCAGACAGAAAGAGGAAATTCATTAAGAGGCGCCGGTGATTCTAGGCCTTCTGGTCAGAAAGCGTATGCAAATGAGGCGGAGGCAACGCGAGCATGGGTAAACGGGGCGCAAGTAGAAGGGTTAGGGAGGAGAGGGGTAGGGAGGAGAGGGGTAGGGAGGAGAGGGGTAGGGAGGAGAGGGTTGGGCAAGGGAGAGAGTGTGGGGGGAGGGGGCAAGGGAGAGAGTGATCGGGGAGGGGAGGGAATAACGGAGGAAGGAGAGGAGGGAAGGAGCGGGAGGGCGCGGAGGGACAGAAGGAAGAGGAGGGAAGGAAGTTGATTGAGAGGAGGGAAGGAGGAAGGGGAGTGAGAGAGTAAGAGGAAGAAAGACAAAGGAGAGGATCAGAGGAGGCAGGGAAGGTAGAGGGTAAGAGGGGAGGAGGGGAGAAGGAGAGGAGGGAGAAAGGAAAGAGAAGGTGAGAGGAGGTACAGAAAGAGAGGAGGGAGGAGATGGAGGGGAACGGCGAAGGATGAGAAGGTGGAAGAGGGAAGAAAGGAAAAGGAAGGAGAAGGGAGGGAGAAGGGGAGGGGACCGCCAATGACCCCTCCATCATCTTACTTGATTACGGATGATGGCCACGTCACTCGCTCGCCCCGACGGGATGGTTAAATAGGGTCTTGAATGGCCATGAGGGCGTCCATGAGGGCGGCCATGGCTACCAGGGCCAAAGGAGGGCGTAGGTAGGAGGTTCTGTAAGGGGTGAGGGGGGAGGGGATGCGGTTCGTAGGTGGGAAAAGGGGTTCCAGGTTCTTGGTCCTCTTAATTTTCGTTTTATGGTTCTACAGATCATGCGGAGATCTTGAAATTGCTCTTAGGAATTTCTGAGAATAAGGGGTTGGAAGAGAACAGGTGGATTTACCAAAAATGGTCTCAAAGAAGCGCGGTTCTTCAATTCAAAAGATAAGGACAAGTGACGAAGAAACTGCTTTTCGAGTTGATGAAAGAAGAGGATACTGGAGGTTGTGTGTCTTGAGGTTCTCGCATGATCAATAGTATTATTATTCAGTGATATATGTTTGACAGGTGAGATGAATCGCATTTAGGAGACAAAAATGTCCCTTGTTCTTCTATTAAACAAATCAAGGATAAAAATATAAAAGTCTAAAGCAATGGAAAAAAAGGATAAGATATGAAAGTGAGGAAAAAGACGAAACAAGAAGATATGTCTCGAAGACGATGAAGAATAGCTTGTAAATGCACCTCAAGCCCATATCCTTACGAATCCAATGCAATGAATCATGACATAATATAGGTACGGAGAGACTGCCTGTCACATGTCCGTTATGTAAGAGTCATTTCTCACGTTGCCATAGAACCACAAACTAAGATTGAAGCCTGTGGTTCGTGACACAGCTTGAGAAGTCCTCGTGTGAACCGAAGCATGCAGCGAAGTCACGACGGGGCACCGTGAAAACAAGCGGTGAGTCTGTTAGTCGCCCTGTGAGATATTGTGTCAGTGCGATGAAAAAAAAAGATTATCTGAAATTGCGGTGAAATATGTAGCAGTCGGTGCCCCGCCTCGTTTTTTCTCCGCACCTGAAATTACGTGTATCGAATCTCCCTCTTTCCGACAAAGTGGTCTGGCGTCGCAGGAGATAAGCAAGGAGGAGGAGGAGACGCCTTGCACCAGACACTCGAGGGGAGGTGGCGTGGTGTGAAGGTGATACCCTCACCCCCACCCCATCCCCACACACTACCAGTACCACTACCAGGATGCTCGCGGGCGTCGGGAGGAGGCGGAGATGGCTGCAACACCAGATGCAGCGTGCGTCAGGGGCACCGACCGCCGCCGCTGCCATCTGGCACACCCGGGTGACGCTCCTTGGTGATGCCACCATAAGGGCGACGCATCCTG
The DNA here is from genome assembly GCA_017312705.2 of Penaeus japonicus. Classification (NCBI taxonomy): domain Eukaryota; kingdom Metazoa; phylum Arthropoda; class Malacostraca; order Decapoda; family Penaeidae; genus Penaeus; species Penaeus japonicus. Next base: position 31,664 of record BOPN01003547.1, on the reverse strand, counting down.
TGCTTGAGGTGACACTCGGTCGGCGGAGGTATGTCTGCGTTTGGTTGTGTCGAATGTTGCATTTGGTTGTCGAATGTTGAGCTTGTTTGTGTCAAAGGCTGCGTTTATCTATACGTGTTTCTTTTATTTGCATTAAGAAACTCTTTTCTAAATAATTCCACTACACTTCAGAACTGTTCAGCAGACTGGCACAGACACTGCTAGAGTGAGTATTGAGACTCACACCTCGTTACGTCAGCAAAACGATGAATGACAGTTACTACGACTGCCATCCTTACACACTCGTACATTTCAAGATAATAAATCCTTCAATCACCTGCAACAAAGAGCCGGTGTGATAGACGGCTGAATCCAGTAGTGGCAGGGAGAAAGCCTGCGGGGAGGATGGGCAAGGATATCAGCACACAGAAAGATTTTTCGTTCGTGCGCTCGGAGAGGACTCCTCAGGGGGCGCAATCAGCCTGAACTTATATGGTTTGGGTCAAATACAATAAATTACGTTCCTTAGATGCCATCCGGGGATAATCTTGGACTCGGAAATACAATACAGGTAAAATGGAGTGAAATGGGTTTTTAAAATGTTTAGGTGAGATGGAGTTGATTCTGAGTTATATGAGGCTGAACATTTTAAATGTCTTGAGTACGGTATTTACTTCTATTTATGTCCTTTCGTCGTGAATTCGCTGAAAGTTTAATATATCTGCACAGTATTTAAAAATGACGTTGCCACTATTTGTAAAACACCATTGTTACGATACACGTATAAATTGCTGTCTGTCATGCCAACAGATGATATATTGCACATTCAGGCGTTTGTGCATATCATAGCCATTCCTTTCCCCCGACATTCATGAATGATTTAGCTCTACCAGACAGTTCCTAGTCAACCCCGCTGCATCTCAACTTCGCCGCAATGCTCACCGATAATGTGTATGAGAAGGACAAACAGACACCTGTGCGAGTGTTCAGAAACTTCCATCCTCAAGCATAAACATCACATCACCTTCCCTCTCTCCTCAGCTGACACTCTGCGGAGGGCCCGGCTGACTGACTGACGCCCCTCGCCAAGTGAGCAAACTGGAGGTTAGCCGAAGCTTATACTAACAATTATGAATATGGTTTGGCGGTTAGGGTCAGCCCTACACTAACAATTACCAGCCTGGCTTAAGTGGCTTTATAAGTCGCGCTCGAGCACACCGATGCTCGGGGGATAAAAGATCTCGGTTATAACCTGGTGAAATCACCGCGCCACGAGGTTTACTTAGCGTTCGGTTGCGGTCGGGTGATGAGACCCTTCTGGGACACGCCTGTTCCTTCCTCAACCTGCCTCCATCACCTTACCTCTTTCACCCTCCCTCCCTCCCTCCCTCACCCTGATTCTATTTCACCCTACCTCTCTCACCCTGATTCTTTTTCACCCTTCCTCACTCTGATTCTCTTTCACACTCCCTCCCTCCCTCCCTCACCCTGATTCTATTTCACCCTACCTCTCTCACCCTTCTTGTTTTTCATCCTCCTTCCCTCACCCTGATTCTTTTTCACCCTCCCTCACCCTGATTCTCTTTCACCCTCCCTCCCTCACCCTGATTCTCTTTCACCCTCCCTCCCTCACCCTGATTCTCTCTCACCCTCCCTCCCTCCCTCCTCACCCTGATTCTCTCTCA
>BOPN01003547.1:20000-22500 GCA_017312705.2 Penaeus japonicus | reverse complement strand
GCCAAGCATTCGCGACGTAGAAAGAGAAGAGTCGCACTTTATAATAGCAAAAGATACGGGCGTGTGATCCCCCAGCTGCATCAGGGACAATTAAGTGGCAACTCGTAGCGGGACGAGTAGCCATGTAGGGATAACTGGTACCCGCCCTCCTGCCACGCTACTCCCAGGGCGCTCGGGATACGAAAGCCGATCGCTCCTCACGGGATCCTTCCCGGAGGCCTGAACGCGCCCCCGACGATCTCCATCGCTCCCGCTGATTACACAAACACGGACTCATCCCTCATACACCTGTCCGCGCTTAGACGCTTCGCCTATTTACGACACGCTGGGCGGAATCCCCATCAAGCACTGACTTAGGGAACTGTGCATAAAGCCTTTCCTTTATAAGGACCGAGGGTTGACGCTCCGGACCGCGCTAGGGGAGAGCGGCGACGCGAATAGGACGAAGGCACGACCATTACGCGTAACTATTACTCATTACTATTATTACTGTAATTGGAAAATGTGTTTGGGTTTGCCTATTACGATGATAACAGCGATGATGTATGAACAGACACGTCAAAAGATCATTAGGCGCTTTCATGGCTGAAATTAGAAAGGAACAGGACTGATTAAGAGAGAGAGAGAGAGAGAGAGAGAGAGAGAGAGAGAGAGAGAGAGAGAGAGAGAGAGAGAGAGAGAGAGAGAGAGAGAGAGAGAGAGAGAGAGAGAGAAATGAATAAAGAAAGAAAGAAAGAAAGAAAGAAACCGAAAGAGAGACCGAGAGAGATAAAGAAAACGAGATGTAAAGATAGATAAACAGAGAGAGAGAGAGAGAGTATTACAGCCAGATAGATAGATAAATAGATAGATAGATAGATAGATAGATAGATAGAGAGAGAGAGAGAGAGAGAGAGAGAGAGAGAGAGAGAGAGAGAGAGAGTATTATAGCCAGGTAGATATATATATATATATATATATATATATATATATATATATATATATATATATATATATATATATATATATAGATAGAGAGAGAGAGAGAGAGAGAGAGAGTATTATAGCCAGGTAGATAGATAGATAGATAGAGAGAGAGAGATAGATAGATAGAGAGTATTATAGCCAGGTAGATAGAGAGATAGAGAGAGAGAGAGAGAGAGAGAGAGAGAGAGAGAGAGAGAGAGAGAGAGAGAGAGAGAGAGAGAGAGAGAGAGAGAGAGAGAGAGAGAGAGAGAGAGAGTATTATAGCCAGGTAGATAGATAGATAGATAGAGAGAGAGAGAGAGAGAGAGAGAGAGAGAGAGAGAGAGAGAGAGAGAGAGAGAGAGAGAGAGAGAGAGAGAGAGAGAGAGAGAGAGAGAGAGAGAGAGAGAGAGAGAGACGCGGCAAACGCGAGACAGACTTCAATTGCGAGGGAAAGTGTAATCAGACAGTGAGGAAAAAAATAAAGAATCGGAGCCCTTAATCCGTTGCTCCGCTCGGCCAGCGTCCTTGGCACTAATCAGAGAAGACTTTGCATGCCGGGGAACCGAGCCGCGTCCTCCAGTCTGCATGAGCATGTGGTTTGCTATGTGCTGCGCATTAATCACAGCGCATATGGGTCAGTGTGGGAACTACATATGCGTTAGGTAATCTGTCTGTGCTGCGCGTATGAGACTGGTCATGAGAATGTTCTCCTTGGCTCTAGGGACCGTCGAAGGTGTTCCAAGTCATGAGGGGACGGCTGGTAGTGGTGTTCAGCTTGGTCATGAGGCGATGCACATGTTCTTATTTAATTGTCTATTTCATTATTATTAGTTCGAACTCATGTATATAAATAAAGAGGATGATAAACAAATAGAGACTAACTAACCGTCAGATTATAAACATTTACTGACTGATGTACATACAAGTGGACTGTCTGTTTATCTGACGGATAGACAAAAATGCAAGACAAACGGATAAACGGATATTATGGGAAAAAAAACACACAAAAGACAGACACAGATGAATGCTAAGATACGTTCTGACTCGTTTATACTACAAGTTGAACTCAATCTTATAATAAACAGACCGAGAGATCACTGGAGATAAACATATATAAAATACAAGATAGCAACACGACTGTAAATAAAGCATTAAATTACCGGAGAGAAAAAAAAGAAAGAAAAAAAAGAAACCAAGACGCTGAACGCTGCAGTCATGCACAAGCAAAAATGAAATCCAGATAATATCAGATCCTTAAATTCAGGCTCGTGTTAACGTTACAAAAGGCTCGTTATCATGCAAAAAGACCTTGAATACTGTTGGACACGTCGTCCCGGGGCTCAGGTTCTTTGCCTTATGCAGGTCTCACTCACAAAAGCCAGGACCCTTGCTGGAAGGATTCTTACGAGAAAGCAGGCGTGGATATGGTAAAGATGTAGAAGAGGTAGAAAGGAAAAGGAAATTGGCGAAAATTGGAAGAGGAAGGTTAAAATTAGTCGTTTATTCAACTGATATTACGACTATGTTTTAAAATCAATTTGTGTAGCCCTTG
>BOPN01003547.1:0-5000 GCA_017312705.2 Penaeus japonicus | reverse complement strand
AAAACCGCATCTACAAAACGATCATCCTTACACTCATATTACTTTAACCTTTTAAACTAAAAGAGTTTCTCCTTAAACTGTAAAGAAAATTACCGCTTTTTAAGTAATTAGAAGAATAGAGATTGATTGCCCTAAAGTGGATAAATAAAGATATACAAAGCAACGGTATGGGGTTCGCAGCAATTATAAGAAATATAATCACTTTAGAAACGAGAATGATGATGAGAGATGAGTATAAATTGACTTATGATAGCAATAATAATAGTGAGAATAACAATGATAATGATAAGGATTGTGATCGAGATAATGACGATGATAACAATACTAATAATTATATAAATGATAATGAACTTACTAATGCTTCAAATACTATTATAACTATAATCGTGATGATTATAAAAATAATATAATATTATTCATATAATAAAAATTATATGAATAATGATAATGATAATTATTCCAATTACTATTATTTGTAATGATGATGATAACGGTAATAATGATAACAATAACAATGATAGTACTATGAATTATGATGATATAAAAGATGATCATTGTTGCGGTTATCTTTATGATTATCATCATTGTCAACATCACAAATTTTGTATTATTAATTATCAGCAACTTGATTATATTAATAACGAATGAGTTTTTATCACTGTCATTCACATAATTATTATTACTATTCTTATTATTCATTATCATAATTTTCATCAACACCATCACTATCATTGTTAACAATATCATCATTATCATTATTATTGTAATCAATATTATCATCATTATCATTGTTATGGTCATCATTATTATTATACTTATTGTTATTATCATTTTTATCCTCATCATTATTATTATCATTATTATTGTTGTAATTATTTTTGTTGTTGTTATTGTCATTATAATCACTGGCATTGTTTTTATAATTTCTATTGTTAACGATAATGATAATGATAATAATAATAAGGATGATAATAATAATATTGATAATAGTAATAATAGTAATAATAATAATGATAATAATGATAATGATGATAATGATATTAATTATAGTAATAATAATGATATCAATAATAATAATAATAATAATGATAATAATAATGATAATTATAATAATAATGATAATAATAATAATAATAATAATAACAATAATAACAATAATAATAATAACAATAAGAATTAAAATGATGATAATAATAATGATAATTATTATTATGATATCATGAAAATTGTCATCTCCTTATCATCATAATTATTTTCATCATCAATATCATTATTATCATCATTATCATCATCATCACTATTATTCTTATCATAATCATTGATATTATCATTATTGTTGTTGCTATTGTTATAATTGTTTTTCTTACTATTATTGTATTACTATTACCATCATCATTGTTCTTGCCATCATCATCATTATTGTTATTATCATCATTATAATCCTCAACATTATGATTACTATTATCATGATCATCGCTATCAATGATATTATTACTATTATCATTGAATAGTATCGCACTGATCACAATAAAACGAATAGGATAAAAGACGAAAAGGATAATGAATGATAAACTAAACTAAACTCACACGTATTCATAGCATATACACGAAAGCAAAGAAGCTTCCAAGCTGTCACTTTGCTGTGGCTGTTGCAGTGCACTCGTCAGCTCATGCAATAATTACGCCGAGAGCCTTCATCGATTGGACAAATACAATTACATAGAAGAGGGTATTCTTCTTTAGGCTGCTTCGTTTTATTAGCAGAATATTAGATGACTTGTGGTACAGTATTTTCAAGAGAGGAAAAAATCTTTTATACACTAGAAAGACATTAGTCCAAGGGAGATCCATCATTAACATTTATTATTCACGAGATTTAGGATAGCGTGTGATTTTTTTTTTTTTTTTTTTTTTGCAAGAGGCAATCTAATGGAAATTTTGATTCATCGTTCATGCTTGAAAAATATTGAAGACAATGGTATTGAGACTGGAGAATGCATTAGGGTTATGATTGGTTATAATATTTTTTATCATAGGACTCGAAAATGGCATATACATATTCGTAGCAATAAACAGAAAAATACACTCCCTTGATCACTAAAGATTTGATAGAAATGAAGTAAATCAAAGTAGGGATCCCGTGAAAATAACATTGACCCAGCACCCTCTACCCCACTGCTGTCAGTCTCCTAGGATTCCAATCAAAACAAATCTTCCCGAGATGGTACGGTGACTCGTTTCCCCATTTCTTCGTTGTGTAGAGCTGTAACACGTCTCGATATCATAGTAGAAATAAACAAATAGCCAGGAGGTTTCACTTAATAGGAAGTCATGGCGGAAAATAGGTAAATGTATGCCTGAAAAAGCAAGATATGTTGTGACTGTGGTGTGGATTTTTCCAATGCATGGTTGTGGGGGTTTTATTTGAGAATATTGTTGTTGTGGAGGTATGTTGTGAGGGTGCATGGTGCATTTTACATACATCATTGTGAAGCATTGGTGCACTTTCTTCATCTAATGGTTTCAAAATGCCGTTCTGAATTTTATAGAGGCAGGGAATCGTTATTTCTCTATGTGACTTTTCCTTATTGCTTAAAATAAAAGACCCTCACCTGGAATATACCTGATATTCCCACTGGGGTCAGTTTTTTCCCTATGCTAATCACTATTCATAAAGGTAACTGTACACATAATTATTAGATATGTAAATTCTAAGACACTTTGCATTTGTGACCTATCTATTGCAATTTTAATATACCCTAGTAGAGGTGTCAATTGATCACCTTGGCTTTTGTGATTCATGCTCTGGCAAAGGGCAACAAACATCCACTGCATAGTTTCTAACAAGATAAAGCTTGAAATTCTTCCTATTCTGACAATAAAATGCTAGGAAGATCTACAGTAATTCAAGGAAACAAAATTAAATTATGGTTATCTGCCAACCATTAACAAACCTTAATAGCATGGAATGATGATGTGTATTTTTTTTTAGGGGCTCTACCCTCTCTAACACTCCTTATAAGGAAATTGTATTTTGGGTTTATAGGAGCCAGTGATTAAAGTGATGTGTTGTCAAGCAATGGTTGCTCGGACACACACAAACCACGAGACCTTTTCCGTTCGTTTGGAGGTGGTACGTATGACTCCGTTCTTTCTCAAACTTAACTATGACATAACCTACTATTCAAGTCAGGGAGATTTGTGAGTTCTGTCTTGCCAGAACATGCATGGTGGATATTTGTAGGCCTCTAACAAGATACCAATTTAAATACTACCAATATCATCTCCATGATTGGTAAAACTACTATATCTGGACGGTATACATCAATGCCAATATCAAATCTGTTAGCATTAGCAATGTGTGGCTTTCCAGTATAATCATCTTCTTTTTAGTTCTTGTGATGGATTAATGCATCATATTGTTACAATAATATAAGCACTATCATATTTTGATTAAGAGAATGAGAGGTCACTTTGGATCAAAACATTTTGAAGATAAGGTGAAGTTTGTCATCTTAGGTTCAACATTTTTAGCCTAATCAGTGTTGTTTATTTCCTGAATGGTAATTTTCTCTAAAAGATCTCTATTCTTAATACTAATGAGATTGGTACTGGTGCATTGCATTTGACAAGGACTGACCATTTATAGAGATTGAATAAAGACTGAGATACTTTTAGTTTGCCTTGCCTCTTGACTGTTGTAGGTGTTGTAACATGACACTCACAATTATCTCATGTTTGTCGGATTGCTACCAAGATATTTAAAGTCAGCTTTGAATGGTGCTTCTGCCCCTCTTCCTCCTTAAATTAATGTTGATTGCTTAAAGTAAAGGGATAATTTCTAATTGCCCAAATTTGAATAGCCTGATGAATAACTAATCTTCTTTTACTATCTAAGGATGCTTTCAAAGTGATCTCATGACTTTTATGTGTTGATAAGTTGAAATTCTTTTGAATATCCTCTGTCATGAAAAAAAATAAAACTATTGAAGCACAAAAAGCAATAGCATATTTATAGTTTCACTTCATTTGTTTGGAACTCCCTGGGATCGTTGAATAAGGTTTGTGGTTCTTGTATTAGTTTTGATATTCAGTTTGGGAATTGATTTTCTAGGAAAGAATGATGATAATCAGAGAGCCTTTTAGGAATGGATTATAATGGCCATGAAAAGTGTCTGTCTTTTGCTGGTGTCTTATGTGAAAGTCAGTGATGCTGTGGCTAAGAAGGACTAGAGAATATTAATATGAAATGTTTAGAATTTTGTAACTACTTGTGTTTTTCTAGTTGTACATGCCATTAATATAAGTATGTGAGTAAATATGTTAGTATGTGAGCATGTGAACAAATGGATCACCTATATGGTTGTGTATGTCAACACACTCATACAGTGCAGTATACACAAACATACAGATTATTGCTATCAGTATGAAAATATTGCATAGACTGTTTTATCATTATTTTATTATCATTTGAAAGATTTGACAAAATTTGGTATTTGCCTTCATTCCATTCTTATTCTGATAATTATTGAAATTATGATTTATCCTTAATTGCATGTGTCACAAATTCTGGTTATCATGGCTCCTTTGCACATACACATGTACAATTGTACATACACACCCAACATGCACACCTAACATGCACATGTACTTGCACACAAATACTCGCAAATAGATATATCTATATATATTCATATATAGTTGGATATTAGAGCATCTAAGTATGTATATACCCATATCTATCTATCTGTCTAGCTGTCTATCTGTCTAGCTGTCTATCTATATATCTGTCTATCTATCTATCTATCTATCTATCTATTTATATATATGTATATGTACATATCTATCTATCTATCTATCTATCTATCTATCTACCTATCTATCTATCTATCTATCTATCTATCTATATATATATATATATATATGTATATACATATATATATGTATATATATGCATATATATATATATATTTATGTTGGTATGTATATATATATATATA
>BOPN01003546.1:152446-155607 GCA_017312705.2 Penaeus japonicus | reverse complement strand
TACATATATATATATATATATTTACATATGTATATATACATATATATATATAAATACACACACAGATGGATAGATAGATAGATTGATAGATAGTTAGACATCCAGATACATACAACATACATACAACAAAAACAAGAGCAGTTTGACTCTCTGCCAGTCGTAATCAACGTCTTCGAAAGAGATACATTCTTATCCTGAGAGAAATGACAGATCGGTGCACAAGTCCCTAATGAGAAGTGTTTAAAATCTCAGAGTCGGAATTAAAGATCGGTCATGTGGAAACAAAGCTGAATAACATGCGGCCGTGCATGTGTGTGTATGTGCGTGGATTCGTGTGTGTGTGTGTGTGTGTGTGTGTTTGGGTAGTTGTGTTTGTGTGTGTGTGTGTGTGTGTTTGTGTGTTAGTGCGTGTGTGTTAGTGTGTGTGTGTGTTTACAGAGAGAGGGGGGGGGATATGTGTAAGAAAGAGTATGTATAAGGTGTGCATGTTCTTATCTAGTAGTTTCTATACATCAGGGAAAACCCGTGTCAGTAAAACCTGTATCCTATATCTGGATTATCTCACAAGATTTAAAATTGACGTAATGTATTTTGCTATTGCATGCAATGTTCTCTGAAAGGTAATTCCACTCACCACTGGTTCTGTCTGAAAAAAAATCTTTTAATTTCATCTTCTTAATATGAACTCCTATCCTTAAAAGAAAAAAAGAAAAAAAGAAAAAAAAAAATCCTTTGGTTAATATCGTTGATCCAAGGACCTGGTGTTGTAAGGTCTGTTTCCATCTGGATTTCTCCGTAGCTCACGTCCTTTGAAGTCGATTCCCATATCGTGATTGAAGTTTGTTTCTGTATGACTTTCTTGATGCTACTTACTCACACAACGATGCCGTTTGAACCACTTATTTAGGTTTCCTTGAGACGCGATAATATTGGAAAAATATTGTGCAACCAAAATACGTTTTATTTCAATCGCAAGAGAGATGTTTTAAAGGTATTTTATGTTCAACTGTCGTATTACATGTGAGCGTCTCCTAAACATTATTACCATAGTACTGATATTCGTCTGCTCCTCGAAAAATCTTCAGGTTTCAGGAACTTCAGGTTTCCGTGGATGCGGTAAGTTAAATTGGCCTTTGGGGGAGCATAAAAGAGAAAAAAGCGAGAAAGGAAACTACTGAAAATGTTTTAACTCATTTACATATAAGAAACCTGGAAACGGATCGTTAAGTGAGTCAGAATCTTGCGCGAATCAGTCATTCCGATTCCTCCGCACAACGCCAATTTGAATCTATCGTGGTAGGCATTTGGGTCGCCATTTGCTATATCACTTGAATGTAAAATTCGTCTTGCTTTTTTATCATCATACATTTTCTTCAAGTAAGAAAATTAGTTCGGATTTTTTATTTCTCACTTTCTCTATAATGAATCATATGGTATAGAAATAAATCACTGAACATAGAAAGTTTCTAACCATAATATAAGAAAGCTGCTGGGTTGGTAACAGGGCCCCTCCGTCTTAGTGGCGAGATGGTTAAGTCGAGACACTATACTACTTCAGCGTATCCTAAAATATACTGTATGAGGGTCGTATTTTTCTTCACCATATCATTGTCTGCATACATGAATACCCCTGAATGCAATCAATTATAGGATTTCACCCCCCCCCCCCTCTCTCTCTCTCTCTCTCTCTCTCTCTCTCTCTCTCTCTCTCTCTCTCTCTCTCTCTCTCTCTCTCTCTCTCTCTCTCTCTCTCTCTTCATCCTTCTGAAGGGGTATAGTGTTTGCTTTTTTCCAGTGATGGAGAGAGGTGTTCGGCGCATTCTTTAAAAATCTCATTTCCAATACCATCCGAACCTCCCACCTACTTATCTGACCACTTTAGACGATCCATTATATTTTCCCGATTCCTCTCTGTTTCAAAGTACGTATTTTGAATAAAAGCTGGTTTAATTTGGAATCCCCGACATTCTTTTTTTTTTTTTTTTTTTTACAGTATAGACTTTTTATTCTTCTTATCTATTAAGGATAAATCCATTTAAAGAATACATTTAAAGAATAGCTTTGGTTGGCTTGTACATTTGTTGATAATATCGTCGTCTATTTTTTTTTTTTTTTTTCATCATCCAAGTACACTCGTTCTTCCCTACTTTGTATTTATATATCTTTTTTATGTTTGTTATGTAATTTAGCCTTTTCATTAATTCTTGTCGGTCTTTGAAAATTACGCTTGCCTTATTTGTAAATAGTATTAATCCTTAATTATTCGTGTTTTTTTCTATAATGAAATATCCACTCAGTTGATTAAGTCTCAATTCCTTTTTCAATTAAATTCTCGCCGACTCTTTGGTTATCCATCGTTTTACTTTAATCGTTTAATTATTCTTCCTCTGTAGAGTGATGAGTTCTCTCTCACAGCCGCCGTGCTCCACGGTTTATATTACCAGGGGGACGCTTGAGTGAAACCCTTCTCTTTACATATAACACCATTTATTAATTCTCTACAGATAATAAATTTCGCAAATACATTGAATTCCCATTCATAGACAGGAACGTAAACTTACATATCTGCAATCATTATGGAGCCTTATCTTTATTGATAATCAATGACAACAACAACAACAACAATAACAGATCCTACGTTATAGCTGCACCCTCAGACCGTCAGAATAACCGTTTATCTTTCGATCAGCCGGTCAACATTATTCAACTTCCACATCGACCTAACTTCACCCCTTCTAAGTTATAACTCACTTCATTCTCTGGCACAATAAATAATAAACAGATAAACGACATAACGTTGTTTTATAAGGTGCTTCAAAATCCCGCCGTTTCATGCGACACGAGCAAGAGAAGTACTGACGACGAAGGCAGCTTACTGCTTCGCAAACTCTTCCGTCTACGAGACCTCTTCCCAGGTAATTTCTAATATTGCAGCCTTATACAATATTCCTAACCTTATTCCGGCGAGGGGCAGCTATGACGAGGATGCTTTGAAACGAGATTGGCGTTTGAATCGATGGCGTCATGATCTTGTTTGCCTCTCCAACACAGCCACTCTCTAAGCAAATAGGAAATCACTTTGATATTAAAACCAGCAATGTCAAATTATATTGATGCTTCATGCTACCAATTTGCCTATCTCACAAGTATTGATTTTAGTC
>BOPN01003546.1:114946-119946 GCA_017312705.2 Penaeus japonicus | reverse complement strand
AAAAAAAAAAAATCGGCAAAAATCTATATCTTTAATTCATCGGACAATGGTCTTGTTAATCTTACACAAAAAATAAGAGTAAGGAAGCAAGAGGAGAATGTATCATCCACGGCTCTTGAAGATGGAGAGGCCAAGCGTCTCCTCTTCCGGAAGGTAATTTATGGAAGGAGAGGAAGACAGCATCTGGATAAGAGATTAATGCAAAGGTTAAAATCGTAGTTGCTAACTCTCTCCACTCGACAATATGGGGACGTCGTGCTCGTTTCCATCAAATGCAACTTCTATTTTTGGACAAAGGGAGAGCGGAGTCATACTTAAAAGACATGAAAACAAAATGGTAGTATGAATATGGCAACTATAAGAAACATGTCGAGAAATCAATTAGGACAAACAAGGAAGTCGACCTGATCGGAATCAAATACTCACACGGTCCACAAACACAGTAAAAAAAATGTAGAATTATATATATATATATGTATATACATATATATGTGTGTGTGTATGTATATAGACATATAAATATACATAAAACACACACACACACAGAATCTAATGGTAAACCCACTACAGGTCTGGTAGGAATCATTTAATGATTACTACAAATATTCCAATCTTCACTTATCTCTCCAATAAAATAATAATATTCCTCACCCTTTACTACATCTGTTAGTACGTGCGTTTGTGTGTGTGTGTGCGTGCAAGCGTGCGTGTGTGCGTATGTGTGCTTGTGCGTACGTGTGCATGTACCAGGTGTATGTGCCTGTTCGTCTGCATGTGCGTCTACGTGTACAAAACGAGACAGAAAGAGAAAGAGAGATCGAGGACAAAGACTAACAGATATGCAAAGCGGGAGAGAGCCAGAGAAAGACAAGAGGCAAACCTAGTGAAAAGAGGTGGAAACTGACCCAAGACTTTTCACAGACAGCCTCCTCCACTCGATCATCGTCACCCATCGTCCGTGGCAGAAGAAAAACAGGAAAACGGCGCCGCCCCATAATCGAGCATTATTATTATTATTTTTTTTTTACCATTGTCGCCTTTTCGTTTGTTCTTTTTAGATATATTCATATTTTCTTATTTTTTTCTTTGTTCATTTATTTTGTTATTTCTCCCTTTTCGCTATTTATTTCTTCTCTTCGCAAACCTTCTCAATCTTCATTTCTTTATTTTTCTTATCATTAATTCTTCTAATGTCACCGCGGCTTTTCTTATTGTTGAATAAACGGAATATTCTACGTAAACAATAGAAAAGACAACAGCTGAAAACAATGACATAAAACAACATCAATGATAACTCAAAGATACGGAATAGAAACACATTGGTAATAACAAAAGCACAAGCTCCATGGTGACTTTGTGGTCAGTTTAAGAACTATTAGAGTGACAGTGATATTTTACAGCTGACATTGTGACAGTGATAATAGTCATAGTTATAGTGACAAAAACAAAGGTAATTGCTCAGGTAATCAGTGTGATGGGAAAATAGGTACTACGGATGTCATTTGGTGATTACAGTGTTACATGAATTGGCAGATAAACGAGCTAAACTAATCAACTAAAAAAAAAAATAATAATAAAAAATATATATATAAACAAAGTGAAAAAAAAATCAATAAAACATACCATACCAAAACAAAAACAAACACGACAACAACCAAACAAAAACCCAACCCAACCAACCACAACATGAATCACCTCATACCATGGAATCGATTGCGTGTAACTTCACCACCGACCCGAACATAATTCCCGAGGTCGAACTCTTTCATAAATTATATCTCATCTCGAAGGGACAAAAATACTCTCATTATCATTAATGAATGCCTGAGGGGATGGATGGAGGCTTTTTTTTTTTGGGGTGGGGGCCGGGGAGGGGGGGTTCAGACCACGAATAGGTAGGTTAACGTCAATTATCGTAATGATCTATGTCTGTGATGATGGTTAATAACGTGTGAAAATGTAAAAGTTGGGTCAGAGCTATTCTTTTGTAATTATTATTGTTTTTAATATTTATGTGATTCGTAATATTATTATTGTTTTTTCTTTCTTTTTTCATTGTTAGCATTATCATGAATATGACTACTATTATCGCTGTTGTTATACTATTGTGTTTTCCTTTTTTTTTACTATTACCAGCACTATCTCTATCTATCAGCATCGTTATCACAATTATTTAATCATTACCATACGATTCCTGTAATATCCTTTTTTCTTCATTTGTAGCCATAGCAGCAGCATCTTCATCAATATCTAAATTTTCATCGGTTTTAGAATCAATATCAGTAGCTAAATAGAGTGCTTTTCTACAGGCCAATGATCCAATATATCCGATAAACCTCAAATAGTTTCACTAAACCGATTTTTTAATGATTACACTGATACGATTATATTTAAAACAATCAGTGAATGTTGAATTTATATAATATATATTGATTTATTTATGAATTTGTTCTTACGATTTCTCTTACGCCAATTTGCCGATGAATCACTCGAATGCTTCAAAAAATAAACTTGACCCCATTTCTTCTTAAATTAGACTAAAAGTCTTTCCTCTTTATGTATAATGATTTCAGTCTGTACTTGTTATCAACCACCAAGAGAAAGTGAGAGCGCCTCTACAACTGACTAATAAAAGCATTACTTTCGTCTTGGCATTTACAGAGAACACGGATATTACAGGATACATGATGTTTATACGGGATTACAGAACGTACCAGTAATGATACGTTGCTACGAAAACCAGGAGGGATGTGCCAGTAATCTCCATTGGACATATATGATGAATCATCGTATAAGGACTGTTTGAATGAGGAAGTCAACTTTTTTTTCGAAGTTCATATGAAGTAAATATCATTTAAGAACATTTTTTTTCAAAACTTTGTCTTATTACAAGGAAGTTTAGAGGATAACAGACTGGAAAATACAAAGACATGGCTAGAATCATTTTTCAGTAAGAAAATTGAGTGTATTATAAAAGTGTAAAAACACAACATTTTTGAGTTAAGTACAATCAAAGGGCGTTGTCATCACAAAATAATATCTATAGCTCCGGAAAATTTGCCTCGACTTGTTTGTGTTCAAAACTAAAGTTGATTGTGTCCAATTACATTAACTGCATGGTTCTAAAATATTCTACAGTAACAGGGATACGAACCACAAGCATACCAGAGCTTTGGAAGTTTGTGTATGTTTACTAGCCCAGGAATCATTAACTTTCGGCATATTTGAAATATGTATAACGGTTAAAAAAAAGTCATTGAAATCCACATTTTGTTCAAAGACATTCAAAACAGTTCTTAAAAAGTAAAGTTGCTAGACTTTTGACACTGGAATTTTCGGTTCCACTATACTTTTCGACATATACCGTATGCTAAAAAGATGTAGGAGGGTGTTTCAAAGACTATAGTTCAGAATTCCCTAATTGGCAGTTCATCCTTCCACACGTATCTTGTTATTTTAAATGCAGATATGCATTTCTTTCGTAATTTATTGTTAAATTATCATCTATGACTACATATAAATGACTACATAAAAATCACAAGCATTTTTTTGCGCATTCTATTTTTTTTTTTTTCTTTGTAAAAGATGCGGTTGGGAAAAAGAAATAGAAATCAATTCATTCGATTTCACTTTTCTTATATAGGCTAGTTTACAAGGAAATAGATAACATAAATCAAGTCACAGTAATTATTGTGAATGAAATGGATAAATAAGATCTTGTTTAATTAATCTTTCAAAAACATGCATTAACCGGCCACGAATGAATGAAAACGAACAAGTGTCAGCTGTCAACAAAAATGGACTGTTGAATACAAACAAATATCCTGTCTATCTATTTCGTTTGACATATTTCATTATATTTGTATGAGTATATTTATTGGATATGTTTTTATGTCAATAACAAAAGTGCAGCATTAATTAAGATATTCAAAAGCTTGAGGCAAGTGATGAATTTCTTGTTCGGATTTGTTGATGTCATAATGAAAACCCTTTACCCTTCAACTCACAGCATTTTGTCCGATACGTAAATAGAAACCTCTCTTCATTTGTTTTCTACATTGCACAAACCAACTGTGAATGATGTGAACGATATCTTACTTTGAAAGAAAGGTAATTTGATGTGGAAAGTGGTACTAGTGATCTACCTCTTTTCGGCGAGTGTAGTTAACTGGTTAACATTAGGAATTTCCGATTAATTCTTGAGGACTATTAGAGAAAATAGGCCTAGATGGTTTAATGGAACAAACCGAATGCTCTGACTTGTGACTGGTGGCTTATCTATATTTTTCGCTGTTGTCTTCTTGTGTTATCTCCAAGTTTTCTTACTGTATTAGCAAAGCATTTTCAAAGTTAAAGGTTCTAGTACGCTTGTCGTATTTTTTTATTTTCATTTTTTTTCTTCTAGATTGTTAAGAGGTGACATGACATAGCATAGTTATTTACTTTAAATCTGTGTATATAGCGTAGATGCATAGTCTCTAAACTTTTCATGTTTTCATATATTAAAGAAAATTATATTTCATAGATTTGAGCAATCCGTTAAACCAAGAATGAAATATCCTTTTAAATATCCCATTTTTGTCCTTCCGTAGTTTTGCTGTGATTTTCTGTTCAAGTTTACTCTGAGTTCTTTCTTTAGATCCAGCTTGCTCGGTTGACAATTGCTAGGATTTATTCAATGAAATTGCTTTCTTTTTTTTCTCCCCCTTTCATGGAGCAACGGGCCATTTTAGATAATTATTGTTTCATATCTTATTAGGAGCAGCCTGGTGTAGTCGTAGCTGGAGTGACTTTTTGCGGTTCGAAATAAAAGCCCTTCGAAAGAAGGTACCGTCATATTTGTGTGTGTGTGTGTGTGTGTGTGTGTGTGTGTATGTGTGTGTGTGTGTGTGTGTGTGTGTGTGTGTGTGTGTGTGTGTGTGTGAGTTTGCGTGCTTGCGTGTGTGTGTGTGAAAGAGAGAGAGAGAGAAAGGAAGAGAGAGGCAGAGACAGAGACAGAG
>BOPN01003546.1:66144-68644 GCA_017312705.2 Penaeus japonicus | reverse complement strand
ATTCTAAAATTTAGTACACTGCTTCACACATGTCTTTGTCGTCCCCATACAACCTTCACAATACGGGCGGAGATTTATATGCTAAATAAAGAAGAGCCATTCATCTTCGTCTATGTATGACAGCGAGACCGGCACCAGGGTGTGTGTGTGTGTGTGTGTGTGTGTGTGTGTGTGTGTTGTGTGTGTGAGTCTGTGACCGTGTGTGTTTGTGTTTGTGTGTCTGTTTGCGTGTGAGCGTTTGTGTGTGGGGGGGGGGGGGGGATAGGTGAGCTCCATGTCTGTAAGATGGATATGTACCATATATCTATTACTAATCTGGCATATTGACAGTTGTGGGGACGTTTAGTGATGCTTTATGATGAATATATCACTGAGCAAAGATGTAGGCTTCTGTATTAATGCAGGAATAGATCTATTAATTGCTAGAAAAATGCGAAGCTGGATAAATTGGTTAATAAAAAGATAAATAGATGAACAGACAGGCATATAAAGGGATACATTTATGCATACGTGTGTGTGTGTGTGTATGTGTATTTGTGTGTGTGTGTGTGTCTGTTGGTGTGTGTGCGTATCTGTGTGTGTGTGTGTGTGTGTTATGTATGTGTGTGTGAGTGCGTAAATAGACAGATGGATAAGCACTTAGGAAAACATATGAGGCATCATAGTTCTAGTTAAAAAAATAAATAAAGCTAACAACTAGACACACAGATACATACATACAAATCAAACACCAGCCAGATAGTCAGACAGGAAGACAGATGAAATATTAGATTTTTAAAAGAAAAACAAACTCGCTGAAACTCAAACAAAAGCGAAGCGTATTCATAACAAGCGCACGAGACTTTCGACCAATATTCCTTTAATACTTTGACTTTAGATTTCAAGACCTTTCTTAAGGATTCGCGTTTTATCGTTTGTTTGTGACATTGAGAAAAGCGGTGATTATGATGATAATGACAAGAACAAGAATATTATTGATATGATGGTTGTGATGATAATAATTTCAACGATGATGCCAAGGTTCATAATGATCACGATGATAATGATAATGGCATTAATGATAATGGTAATAAGAAAATACTTCCAATGGAATGATAATGATGATGATAATGATAATAATAATATCATTTAAAGTAATAGTAATAAAGATGAAAATGCCAATAATGATGAAACAGTAATCCCAACAACAATGATAATAGTGGTAATGATCATGACATTGATAATAACGATAGTGAAGATGAAGATATTAATAATGTTAATGATAATAATAGTATTGATTAAAGTAATAGCAATAACAATGATGATAATTATAATGAGGATAATTATTATCACTAGTAATAGTGATAATAGTGACAAAAGTAATTTGATAATGATAGCGATAATAATATCAATAACATTATAATAATAATGATAGTTATAATACTAAAAGTAATGATAATAACAGTGATAAGGATGATTATAGCAATAATTTTAATAAGGAATACGACATCAACAGTCATTATAGAAAAAAAAGAGACAATGTTATAATTGAAAACACAACAGAAAGATCCGGATATTATAGCAATATTGGCTAGCATTTACACTTTGATAACGTGTTTGACATATGCAAATTAATTTCCTGGCATATGCTACACCACCAGAATACACAATAATATTGCAAATGAATTGCAATCATCCTCGTGGCATAGAGATAACAATAACTAGAACGTGGTATGAATAAGGCAATCGTCCACCAAGGATACAATGGTCAGCGCTCCAGTTTAGATGACATTGTCCCAGCAGCCATGAAGTCAGGAAAATTATCACAACATTGCAATAGCAGGCTTGCTTTTGCACTCGGGTGGCATATCCTGAATTCGGAAACCAATCAAAACTTTTCCCGTTTCCCCGTGTGGTAATCCAGTAACCTAATTACCTGATCTGGAAGGTTCTGTCTCACCTTTCCTGGTTGTTTGGTGAGGGAGGTGAGGGAGGTGAGGGAGGTGATGGAGGAGAGAGATAGTATTGGACAGGAGGTGGAGGGGCTCCTTTCTTGCTAAACCCTCTTTCCTTCCTCATACCCTCATACTCTCTCTCATTCTCTCTCTCTCTTCCTCTGTCTCTCTCTCTATCTCTCTCTCTTCCTCCCTCTCTCTCTCTCTCTCTCCTCCACTCTCTCTCTCTCTCTCTCTCTCTCTCTCTCTCTCTCTCTCTCTCTCTCTCTCTCTCTCTCTCTCTGTCTCTCTCTCTCTTTCTCTCTCTTCCTCTCTCTCTCTCTCTCTCTCTCTCTCTCTCTCTCTCTCTCTCTCTCTCTCTCTCTCTCTCTCTCTCTCTCTCTCTCTCTCTCTCTCTCTCTCTCTCTCTCTCTCTCTCTCTCTCTTCCTCTGTCTCTCTCTCTCTCTCTCTCTCTCTCTCTCTCTCTCTCTCTCTCTCTCTCTCTCTCTCTCTCTCTCTCTCTCTCTCTCTCTCTCTCTCTCTCTCTCTCTCTCTCTCTCTCTCTCTCTCTCTCCAGTAACAGTCA
>BOPN01003546.1:58644-61144 GCA_017312705.2 Penaeus japonicus | reverse complement strand
GGTATTGTTGTTTTTATGAGTGATTTTATCATTATATTTTAACGAATTATATTATTATCATTATTATAATAGCAATGAAAATCAATATTATTTTCATTTTCATTATGATTATCATTATGATTATCATCATTTTTACTATTATCATCATTCTCATTATCATGATTATTTCATTATCTTTACTATTATCAATATCATTATTACTGTTATCGTAATCATTATCCTCATCATTATCGTTGTTATAATTATTAGTATCATTATCATAATCATTACTACTATTTTTACTACTATTATAGTATGATCTTAACATTTATATTGACACGATTATCATTATCATTGTTATTGTCGTTGTTATCATTAACGTTATTAATATTTTTATCATTTTGTCATCAATATTGCTAATTATAATATCAAAATTATAGACATTATCCCGATTCTAGTTATCATCTTCATATCATAATCATTACCGTCATTACTATCATTGTCATTTTTATTATGATGATTGTTGCCATTATCAGTATTACCATTACTAGTGTTATAATAATCCTATATCATTAGCATTATCAGCACTTTACCATTATGACTTTCTTTCTTATTCAGACTATTTGAGAAAGTAAAATTATCTTCTGTAATGAAAAAAGGCAGCGCTCTGCTTATATGGGATCTCTTTTATATTGTTTCATAATCATATTTTCCCAATGGAGACCAGGGATGAGAATTAAACATGTAATAGAATGAAAAAGACTTTCCCTCTGACTTTTTTCGGGCCGGAGGGATCTTCTTAATCTTTCTAAATCTCTTTCGTTTCCATTTCTTTGATATTCTCAAAGAAAAAAAAAAATCTGGAGCAGATAATTCTTACTTTCTAAAAAGTTTTCTGTAAGAGTTTTGTGGCTGACAATAACTTTGTGCTTCTTGAAATGTCTGTCTGTCTGTCTGTCTGATTCTCAGACTGTTTCTTCATATGACCTCGTTCGTTTATTGATGCATTTATACGTCTGTCTGTTTATATTTCTGTTTCTGCAGAGGTCGGGGTCGGAAAGACATGGAAATAGACGGACATACAGAAAATCAAACGGCCAAACAGGCAGACAAAACAGTGAGAGAGAAAAAAAACAGACAGACAGACAGTCAGACAGTGACAGAGAGAAAAAAACAAACAAAAACAGAACAGACGATCAGATACACAAAGAAACCGCCGGACAGACATCGATAAGAAATAAAAAAATAGAAAGTAGCTCGTCTCCCTGCGTTCTTGAATCAGCCTCAGCCTCCATCATGCTCTGCTTCAACCTCCCCCACAACTCCACCAGCGAAAGCAATTAACGCGGCATGGCGTACGTGTGTGGGTAATCCTTAAGCCATACTGCTGTCACCCCGTCCCTACCCTTGATATACCACTTTTAATATCACAGCCACGAGGATTAACTTGAGCACGTCGGCTTGGTGGCGGCTGCTGTGAGGTACTCAGTGCCTGCTGTGGGAGCCATGGGTCTTAAACTTAGTTTTCACAACCCCGGGCGTTCACTTGCGACGGGGAGTTCGGAGCTTCTATATGCTTCGGATACATATTCAGATATTCGGTACTTGAATACTGAGGCCTTCAGTGACTGGAGAGTGTGACTACTGGCTGCTGTCTCTGCAATTCCGCTCGTCTGCTGCAATATTGCCCGACTTCTGTGACATGTTTGCTTCCTACGTTGATTGCTCTACTTGTGAATAACAAATTTCCCCGTGCAAAGATCAGCGCACACTGGGTGAGCGTTTGCCCCACTCCCTTTTCACATCCCTCTTTGTCTGATGACCTTTCTCTTTGCTCTCTCTCTCTCTCTCTCTCTCTCTCTCTCTCTCTCTCTCTCTCTCTCTCTCTCTCTCTCCTCTCTCTCTCTCTCTTCTTTCTCTTGCTCTCTCTCTCTCTCTCTCTATCTATCTATCTATCTATCTATCTATCTATCTATCTCTCTCTCTCTCTCTCTCTCTCTCTCTTCTCTCTCTCTCTCTCTCTCTCTCTCTCTCTCTCTCTCTCTCTCTCTCTATATATATATATATATATATATATATATATATATATATATATATATATATATATATATAAATATATATATATATATATATATATTATTTATTTATGTATATATATATATTTATTTATGTATATATATATATATATATATATATATATATATATATATACATATATATATGTATATATATGTATATATATATATATATATGTATATATATATATATATATATATATATATATATATATATATATATATATATAGTATGTGTGTGTATATATATATATATATATATATATATATATATATATATATATATATATATATATATATATATATATACATATACACACACACACACACACATATATATATATATATGTATATATATATATATATATATATATATATATATATATATATATATTATCAGTCTCTCTCTCTCTATCTATCTCTCTATCTCTCTCTCTATCTGTCTG
>BOPN01003546.1:7500-10000 GCA_017312705.2 Penaeus japonicus | reverse complement strand
TATATGTTTATTTTTCCATAACTATGTGTGATATATCTCTCTATGGTATTTTTTTGAGCTGCAATCACGTACTTGACATTTTGTCCTTAATTTCTAATGGTTTACAGATTATTACAAAAATATGGTGTCGGGTTATCATTGATTGCTTCACTAAATATGAATTGTTTTATTGATAAATTAGGTTAATTATATAGCTTTTGTTACATAACTTTTCTTTTAGAAGCACACCAAAGTGATTTCAGCATTTCTGTTATTCTTTTCTTAATACTTTATAATCATGGAATTATTGAGTGCATAGTTGAACAGTGTACCGACTAACGCTCAGGTTAATAAGCAATATCTATTTTGTAGCCAATAGGTGAACACCTTTATTCATTTATTCAATTACTAATCTATCTATTTACTGATTTCCAAAGTACTTATCTTACGGCACAAGTTATGACACTTTGGTTGGTTATGATTTCCTCGGTGTATCTGACTGTTTTCTCTGGATGTTCCTTCGGTATACAAGTACTGTAGCATCGATGGAGTAAACGTTTTGTGAGCGGTGCGAGCTACCTGCCAGTCTGCATTATTGATACCGAAAGTAGGAATGACCACAATATATCATTTTGTTGTGTGACCGATGTAGACAGATACACTTGTGATGGAATCAACTATTTGAATTATATCATTAAGAGGATAAATAGGTTGTGGGGGTTTCCTTACATTTTGATAGAATATATATATATGTATATACATATATATATATATATATATATATATATATATATATATATATATATATATATATATATATATATATATATTATATATATATATATATATATATATATATATATATATATATATATACATATATATATATATATATATATATATATATTAATTAATTTAACAATTGATAGTAATACAGATAGCAAAAGGAGTGGCTACACATGAAAGAATGTTGGGTAATGCTTAGAGATCATCCGCTCTCTTTTGCTTAGGACATGCAGACGCATACGAAGACTTGACATCAGTATCCAATTAAGGAAAGGGTGTATGCAGCCTATCTGAATGGCAGCATGATTAGGTAATCAGGATAGAGTACAGTCAGCATAACTACAGAAAGCTACTTAGGTATAAAAAAAAAAAAAATATAGGAAACAATAAATAAGACGGTTATACGGAATCATGGCTTGGTAATTGTGGAAAATGTCGTTTTTTTTTTTTTTTTTTTTTTTTTTTTTGTTTTTTTGGCGTTGCACACTGTTTATTATACACTGATAGTACTAAAAGGGTAAAATAACCTAGATTCTCTAGCTTACGGAAATGAACTATCATTTTGCCTTTATGATGACGTATATGCCGTCATATCTCAACCTCGTCAAAATTTAAGATAAAGAGTTCTTTTTATGAAGTATCTTTATTTTTCCTTACCGTCTGACAATCCCAGAGCTAAATAACCGAAGGGAACCTACAGTCTGCTTTCCTCATTTGTAGTATCAATACCGAGATTTATATCATAGTTAGGGATAGTAACTATAGTCTGTTCACTCAAGTCTGATAGTTGGACCGACACAAAGTTCGGCTGCCATTGGTGGAGTCGAAGGGAGTCACCTCGGTCACCAGACAAGAATGAGGACCGTCGCGGGAACACTGCCTCTCCGCATGGCCCTGGAGGGTTGCGACCTGACACCTCTGAGCCAGGCTCTAGGTAGCATCGCTGATAGAATTATCAATTACGGTGACTATTATTATAATCATCATTACTATTATTATGATGATGATTATTTTCATTATTATAATTCTTATCATTATTATTATTGTTATTATCATTATAATCAATGATAATAGTATAGATTATTATATGATAGCAATAATGACCATCATCACGATGATGATGATAATGGTAATGGTAATGATGATGATAATGCTGATGAAGATAATGGTAACGGTAATGATAATGATAATGATACATTAGTCACAGCTATCGGATAGAAAATAAGAATATTAGAAATTGTGTTTACAACAATCATTTTGTAATGGATAATAAGCATGTATATGACAATTCATATTTAAAAAAAATAAAGATACAGAAGGAAAGGTTCAGTAACACTTAACCATTTAATGAGAGCTGTGCATTTCCTTTAGGTACACATTAGTGTTAAATTATGAGTTTAAACATTAAACAAGATATTAGATTTATGTATAAATATATCGAAAAACTAATTCATTTGTAAATGCATATTTCATGTAGTTCACATATATTACCTTAATTTAAATAATTTGATTTCCCTTTTTAGCTCAGCTTGTTTGATTTAATTCAGTATTAGCTTATTTTATCTTATCTTAAACCAACATTGCCTAACGTACACTGAAAAATATTTGAAGTTATGTGCTGGTACGAACAGTGTTAAGGCAATAAGTGAATCCGACTTTAAGGGAATTTTCCAGGAAAAATGTGAGTGGGTGGAGTGCTGGCCACTGTCTATGCAACTTGATCAGATTGTCACCT
>BOPN01003545.1:145000-147500 GCA_017312705.2 Penaeus japonicus | reverse complement strand
TACTATTTCTACTATTAATGATGATAATGATAACAATGATGGTGATAATAATAATTATAAATGATAATAGTAATAATTACTTTTAGTAGCAGTATATGATGATAATGATTATGATAATAATAATATTACTGATAATCAACACAATGATGGCTCTTACAAGGAAGTTTAGGATAATGATTCTACAAATATAATGATATCAGTACAAATGTTAACCGTTATGATTGTCCTTATCCCTCACACCATCATCATTTTATCGTTATAACCCTTAACAGTTATTAAGGGTTATAGTGTATCTTAAAAGGGCCAATGGTGTAAATACCTTGAATCTCTCCGAATTTTCGTTTTGCAATTGTTCAAATAATTGCCAACGTAAACAAGTTGATGCAACAAACTACCAATTGAAAAGAAACCTTGCAATATAGAACAGACATAAAGTGAGGATTGAAATCTTCAGGACGATGGAGTGTGTGGAAGAAGGAAGCCTCGAAGGAAATGAAATGAAAATTCTTATTCTTATTCACTGAGGCGATTTCACTCATTTCTTTTTTTTTTGAAGATGGGAGAGGAAGATAAGAGGAAGAGGAGAAGAAAGAAGAAGGGGAAGAAGAAAGAGAAAGAGAAGAGGAAGGGGAAGGGGAATAGAAGAGGAGGATGAGGAAGAAAGAGGGAGAGAAGAGGAAGGGGAAGAGAAGAAGAAAGAGGAAGAGAAGAGGAAAGAGAAAGAGAAGAAGAAAGAGGGAGAGAAGAGGAAGGGGAAGGGGAATAGAAGAGGAGGATGAGGAAGAAAGAGGGAGAGAAGAGGAAGGGGAAGAGAAGAAGAAAGAGGAAGAGAAGAGGAAAGAGAAGAGAAGAAGAAAGAGGGAGAGAAGAGGAAGGGGAAGGGGAATAGAAGAGGAGGATGAGGAAGAAAGAGGGAGAGAAGAGGAAGGGGAAGAGAAGAGGAAAGAGGAAGAAAAGAGGAAGGGGAAGAGAAGAGGAAAAGGAAGAGAAGAAGAAAGAGGAAGAGAAGAGGAAGGGGAAGGGGAATAGAAGAGGAGGATGAGGAAGAAAGAGGAAGGGAAGAAGAAAGAGGAAGAAAAGAAGAGGAAGGGGAAGAGAAGAGGAGGATGAGGAAGAAAGAGGAAGAGAAGAGGAAAGGGAAGAGAAGAAGAAAGAGGAAGGGGAAGGGGAACTTAAGAGGAGGATGAGAAGAAGAAGGAAGAAAGAGGAAGGGGAAGGGAAGAGGAAGAGGAAGAGAAGAAAGAGGAAGAGAAGAGGAAGGGGAAGAGAAGAAGAAAGGGGAAAAGAAAAAAAAGAAGAAGAGAAGAAGAAAGAGGAGGGGAGGAAGAGAAGAAGAAAGAGGAAGAGAAGAGGAAGGGGAAGGGGAAGAGAAGAGGAGGAAGAGGAAGAGGCCACAGTGTCAGCAGAGGAGGCGGGACTGGCTCACGGCACCTCAAGCAAGAGCTGACGAGATCTTCGCCGAATCTTCTCTAGAATTGGAGGCTGGAATGAAATGCACTTATCACTTCACCGTTCTTCGTTTCAAAATTATCAGCTGAGGATAAAATAATAATAATAATAATATCAAAACAGTAATAAGAAGACAAGCAAACAGTAAAACAAAAACACGAATTAATAGAGTTATCACTTCACCGTTCTTCGTTTCAAAATTATCAGCTGAGGATAAAAATGATAATAATAATAATAATAATAATAATGATAATAATAATAATAATATAAAAACAGTAACAAGAAGACAAGCAAACAATAAAACAAAAACATGAAGGAAGAGAGGCAGCGATAAATGAAATCAGAAAAACAGTTTCATCGCCAACGGATGAGAAACTGTTCCCTAATGCCCTTCCTAGGATGCCGATGGCGAAGCTACTCTTATCATTACCAATGCGTGAGTGTATGCATATGTATGTGTATTTATGTTTGCGTGCTTGGCTACACACACACAGACACACACAGACACTCACACACACAGACACTCACTCATACAGACACTCACGCACGCACACTCACACACAGACACACACACAGACACTCCGACACACGCACACACACAGACACTCACACATACAGACAGACACTCACACACACACACACACACACACTCACATACACACACACACACATACACACACATTGCTAAGGATAATCATGATAATAGCAGCAAAAGCAATGATAAGAACAATAATAAGGATAATGATATCAATCAGAAAAATCATGATAAATTTGATAGTAAAGATACTTATCATATTCCACTGGCCTGTTGATGTAAATATTGATGTAAACATCATTGGCAGCAGAGTGACAGCTTTCACTTATATTTCAGCCTCATTTCAGACACAATTCAGAGAATGCATATAAAGATAATTTAAAGCAACTGCTTTTACAAACATTTAAAATAATCCTTTTACAGGTTTAGTTCACAGAGTGGTTTGCAAAATCTAGTTTTTTTATGATCACTTAAGATTATTATTGAGTGACTCTCACATAGATTTCATTTGATAGA
>BOPN01003545.1:132500-137500 GCA_017312705.2 Penaeus japonicus | reverse complement strand
CTTCTTCTTCTTCCTCTTCCTCTTCTTCTTCCTCCTCCTCCTCTTCTTCCTCAGACTCCTCCTCTCTTTTCTTTTGTCTTTCTTTCTTTTCTTTCACTACTTGGATGTTTGCTCTTCCTTCTCTCCCTTCCCTTTTCCTCCTCCTCTTCTCCCTCTTCTTCTTCCTCCTCCTCTTCTTCCTCCTTCTCTTCCTTTTCTTCTTCCTCCGACTCCTCCTCTCTTTTCTTTTGCCTTTCTTTCTTTTCTTTCTTTTCCTCTTCCATCTCCTTCTTCTCTTCTCTTCCCTTTCATCTTCTTCCTCTTCCTCTTTCCTCTACTCTTTTATCTCCTCCTCGTCTTCCTCTTCTTCTTCTGCATCCTCCTCTTTCACCTCTTTCTTTCTTCTCTTCCCTTTCATTTTGTTCCTCCTCCTCCTCCTCATCTCATTTCGCCCTCTTCCCCTCCTTCCCCCTCCTCCTCATCTTTTTTTCCTCTTCCACCTCCTGCTTCTCGTCCTCATCTTCATCTTCTTTCTTCCTTTTCCCCCCTCCTTCCTCTTCTTCCTCATTATCTTCTGTCTTCCTCTTCCACCTCCTCCTCCTCCTCCTCCTCTTCTTCTTCTTTCTCTCTCTTCCCCCTCCTCCTCCTCCTCTTCTTCTTCTTTCTCTCTCTTCCACCTCCTCCTCCTCCTCTTCTTATCTCTCCCTCTTCCCCCTCCTCCTCCTCCTCCTCTTCTTCTTTCTCCCTCTTCCTCCTCCTCCTCCTCCTCTTCTTCTTTCTCCCTCTTCCACCTCCTCCTCCTCCTCTTCTTATCTCTCCCTCTTCCCCCTCCTCCTCCTCCTCCTCTTCTTCTTTCTCCCTCTTCCCCCTCCTCCTCCTCATCCTCTTCTTCTTTCTCCTTCTTCCACCTCTTCCTCCTCCTCCTCCTTTTCTTCTTTCTTCCTCTTCCCCCTCCTTCCTCCTCCTCCTCTTCTTTCTCCCTCTTCCCCCTCCCCCTCCTCCTCTTCTTCTTCTTTCTCCCTCTTCCTCCTCCTCTTCCTCTTCTTTCTCCCTCTTCACCTCCTCCTCCCTCCTCCTCTTCCTTCTTTCTCTCTCTTCCACCTCCTCCTCTTCTTCTTTCTCCCTCTTCCCCCTCCTCCTCCTCTTCCTCCTTCTCCTCCTCCCCCTCCTCCTCCTCCTCCTCCTCCTCCTCCTCCTTCCTCCTCCTCCTCCTCCTCTTCTTATCTCTCCCTCTTCCCCCTCCTCCTCCTCCTCCTCTTCTTCTTTCTCCCTCTTCCATCTTCCTCCTCCTCCTCTTCTTCTTTCTCCCTCTTCCCCCTCCTCCTCCTCTTCTTTCTCTTTTTCCTCCTTCCTCCTCCTCCTCCTCTTCTTCTTTCTCCTCCTTCCTCCTCCTCCTCCTCCTCCTCCTCCTCCTCCTCTCCCTCTCTCCCCTCCCTCCTCCTCCTCCTCCTCCTCCTCCTCCCTCCTCCTCCTCCTCCTCCTCCCCTCCTCCTCCTCCTCCTCCTCCTCCTCCTCCTCCTTCTCCTCCCTCCTCCCTCCTCCTCCTCCTCCTCCTCCTCCTCCTCCTCCTCCTCCTCCTCCTCCTCCTCCTCCTCTCCTTCCCTCTTCCCCCTCTTCCCCCTCTTCCTCCTCCTCCTCCTCCTCCTCCTCCTCTCCTCCTCCTCCTCCTCCTCTCCCTCTTCCCCCTCCTCCTCCTCTTCTTCTTTCTCCCTCTTCCCCCTCCTCCTCCTCCTCCTCTTCTTTCTCCCTCTTCCCCCTCCTCCTCCTCTTCTTCTTTCTCCCTCTTCCCCCTCCTTCCTCCTCCTCCTCCTCCTCTTCTTTCTCCTCTTCCTCCTCCTCTTCCTCCTCCTCCTCTTCTTCTTTCTCCCTCTTCCCCCCCTCCCTCCTCCTCTTCTTCTTTCCCCCTCTTCCTCCTCCTCTTCTTCTTCCTCCTCCTCTCCCTCTTCCTCCTTCCTCCTCCTCCTCCTCCTCTTCTTCTTTCTCCCTCTTCCTCCTCCTCCTCCTCCTCCTCTTCTTCTTTCTCCCTCTTCCCCCTCCTCCTCCTCCTCCTCTTCTTCTTTCTCCCTCTTCCCCCTCCTCCTCCTCCTCCTCTTCTTCTTTCTCCCTCTTCCCCCTCCTCCTCTTCTTCTTCTCTCTCTTCCACCTCCTTCCTCCTCCTCCTCTTCTTTCTCCCTCTTTCCCCTCTTCCTCCTCCTCCTCTTCTTCTTTCTCTCTCTTCCACCTCCTCCTCTTCTTCTTTCTCCCTCTTCCCCCTCCTTCCTCCTCCTCCTCTTCTTCTTTCTCCCTCTTCCTCCTCCTCCTCCTCCTCTTCTTCTTTCTCCTCCTCTTCCTCTCCTCCTCCTCCTCCTTCCTCTTCTTCTTCTTCTTCCTCCTCCTCCTCCTCCTCCTCTTCTTCTTCTTCTCCCTCCTCCTCCTCCTCCTCCTCTTCTTCTTCCTCCTCCTCTTCCTCCTCCTCCTCCTCCTCCTCCTCCTCCTCCTCCTCCTCCTCCTCCTCCTCCTCTTCCTCCTCCCCCTCCTCCTCCTCCTTCTTCTTCTTCTCTCTCTTCTCCTCCTCCTCTTCTTTCTCCCTCTTCCTTCTCCCTCTTCCCCCTCCTTCCTCCTCCTCCTCCTCCTCCTCTTCTTTCCTCCCTCCTCCCCCTCCTCCTCCTCCTCCTCTTCTTTCTCCTCCTCTCCCCCCTCCTCCTCCTCCTCCTCTTCTTCCTCTTCCATCTCCTCCTCCTCCTCTTCTTCTTTCTCCCTCTTCTTCCTCCTCCTCCTCCTCTTCTTTCTCCCTCTTCCACCTCCTCCTCCTCCTCTTCTTCTTTCTCCCTCTTCCTCCTCCTCCTCTTCTTCTTTCTCCCTCTTCTTCCTCCTCCTCCTCCTCTTCTTTCTCCCTCTTCCTCCCTCCTCCTCCTCCTCTTCTTCTTTCTCCTTCTTCCTCCTCCTCCTCTTCTTCTTTCTCCCTCTTCTTCCTCCTCCTCCTCCTCTTCTTTCTCCCTCTCCCCCCCTCCTCCTCCTCCTCTTCTTCTTATTCCCTCTTCCATCTCCTCCTCCTCCTTTTCTTCTTTCTCCCTCTTCCCCCTCCTTCCTCCTTCTCCTATTCTTCTTTCTCCCTCTTCCCCCTCCTTCCTCCTCTTCCTCTTCTTCTTTCTCCCTCTTCCCCCTCTTCCTCCTCCTCCTCCTCCTCTTCTTCTTTCTCCCTCTTCCCCCTCCCCCTCCTCCTCTTCTTCTTCTTTCCCCCTCTTCACTCCTCCTCTTCTTATCTCTCCCTCTTCCCCCTCCTCCTCCTCCTCCTCCCTCTTCCCCCTCTTCCTCCTCCTCCTCCTCCTCTTCTTCTTTCTCCCTCTTCCCCCTCCTCCTCCTCCTCTTCTTCTTTCTCCCTCTTCCCCCCCCTCCCCTCCCTCCTCTCCCTCTTTCCCCTCCTTCCTCCTCCCTCTCTCTCCCTCTTCTTCTTTCTCCTCTTCCTCCTCCTCCTCCTCCTCTTCTTCTTTCTCCCTCTTCCACCTCCTCCTCCTCCTCTTCTTCTTTCTCCCTCTTCCATCTCCTCCTCCTCCTCTTCTTCTTTCTGCCTCTTCCATCTCCTCCTCCTCCTCTTCTTCTCCCTCCCTCTCCTCCTCCTCCTCCTCCTCCTCCTCCTCCTCCTCCTCCTCCTCCTCCTCCCCCTCTTCCTCCTCTTCCTCCTCCTCCTCCTCCTCCTCCTCCCTCTTCCCCCTCCTCCTCCTCCTCTTCTTCTTTCTCCCTCTTCCCCCTCCTCCTCCTTTTCTTCTTTCTCCCTCTTCCCCAATCTTCCTCCTCCTTCTCTTCCTCCTCCTCTTTCTCCCTCTTCCCCCTCTTCCTCCTCCTCCTCTTCTTCTTTCTCCCTCATCCTCTTCTTCTTCTTCTTTCTCCCTCTTCCCCCTCCCTCTCCTCCTCTTCTTCTTTCTCCCTCTTCCCCCTCTTCCTCCTCCTCTTCTTTCTCCCTCTTCCCCCTCTTCCTCCTCCTCTTCTTTCCCCCTCTTCCCCCTCCTTCCTCCTCCGCCAGCACCGAGCCGTCACAGATGGCTTGACAAATGAAATCTCTCATGCAAAACATCAGAGAATCTTTTTGTCACTCTCAGTCCCTGTTTCTTTGCTCACTTCTTAGCGGCGGCAGGAAATGCCCTCGGTTTCTTCCTCCTTTTCTCCTTCTCTCTTTGATTTAATATTTCCTTCGAGCCCTTTCTTTGTTTTCTTCGCCGCGGACATACTTCGAAGGATTGGATTCCGAACCCGGGTACGCGAGCAGGATCTTAACGACGGAAAAGAGATCGCTCCGGAGGACACAGGGTTTAATTCCAAACAACAGTTTACACTTAAAAAAGCTTTTAGATGAAAATTGCCTCGGCAAAAAAAGAAGGGTCACGCACACACGCACACACACACACACACACACGGGGCTCCATCCACCCTCTACCCGACCTTGGAAAAGTATTCACCTGCCCGAGCCCGGCCATTAAATGGAGAACTCCGCGGGTCCATTAGGGACGGGAGAAGGCAGGCAGTGTTACCAGGCGTGACCGGCGGAGGGAGAGAGAGAAAAAAAATCTGTTGGCGTTACAAATACCGGCTTTATTGAAGCCTTATTTTCCATCTTTTTTATTCATTTGGTAAGCGCGTGAAGGCTTCGTCTTCGGCCTTGCGTATCTCCGCGCCAGCAATCGGACTAAGCGCTTCGAAGCGTTTCGGACGCGGGGCCCGATCTGGCAATACTAAAATGGCGGCCGGTGCATTAGGACCACGATAATACGGCATTTTGATTTCCTTTTTACGTTGCTGTAATGTAGATTTCCACCTTGTATTGATAGTTGTTGAGCGAAGGGAGAGGAGGCGAAAAATGGCAGGTGAGATAGGGACACGTAAGTGCTCTGAGAGGGGCTAAGTGAAGCACTCGATGGCCTGTCCAAAAACCCGGAGTTAAGATCAATCCGATATTCCTTTTTGCCGTTTCTGTGTTTTAGCTTTTTTCTCTTTTTTTCTTTTTTTTATTTATTCCCGGCCAATTTCGTTCTTCAGCTTTCATACGC
>BOPN01003545.1:112500-115000 GCA_017312705.2 Penaeus japonicus | reverse complement strand
TCAAAATCATGGATTTAGGTCCTGGCAGGTTGTCAATAAGGATATATACATGAGTTATATGCCATGGTGCAGATAGTTTGGTTTCTGAGATATGAAGAGCATCAATGCTCCAGACATTGAAGCTGAGGATGATCTGGGCAGTTTTGGCTTTCCATTCTAAGTTGGAGTGCATTAGATTGGAGTATTGAGACCGAGCAAACCTGACTCTGTGACTGATCTCATTTGTCAGAGCTTGGGAAATCAGTGGGTTGGGTAGGAGCTGCAAGATTCTAGTACCAAGAACGGTATTAATTTGGGCAACACGACTGTGGACTGTGGGGAGATCTAATTCTTTCCTCCGCAGCCAGAACTGGCAGTCATTGGGCAACCCAGGTATAATTCTCTGCTCAGCCTTGTTCTGTAGAACTTAAAGGGTTTGAGGGCATTTGGAGGTAACAGACTAAGAACCGGACTCGCATAGTCAATCACGGACCGAACCAAGGTAATATACATCAACCTCAGGACTCTGAGGGAGGCTTAACGTATCTGTTACATATAAGTGTAATGGTCTTAAACGTTCCAAGCAATGTTCTTTTATATCGTGAATAATTTCCTGGGTGAAACGAGAGAGAGAGAGGGAGAGAGAGAGAGAGAGAGAGAGAGAGAGAGAGAGAGAGAGAGAGAGAGAGAGAGAGAGAGAGAGAGAGAGAGAGAGGAGGGGGGGGGGTAGGGAGAGAGAGAGAGAGAGAGAGAGAGAGAGAGAGAGAGAGAGAGAGAGAGAGAGAGGGGGGGGGGTAGAGAGAGAGAGAGAGAGAGAGAGAGAGAGAGAGAGAGAGAGAGAGAGAGAGAGAGAGAGAGAGAGAGAGAGAGAGAGAGAGAGAGAGAGAGAGAGAGAGACAGAGAGAGAGAGAGAGAGAGAGGAGAGAGAGAGAGAGAGAGAGAGAATAATAATAGTAATAATAATAGTAATCTTTATTTCCAATTTACATTGGTTATTCAGTACATTTGTATTCACATAAAATAAAAGTTTACAGTACAAAATATACAATACAATAATACAATTCAGTCTGAATTGTATAACATTAGAAACTTATAAGGATATATATTATATATGGCGCTATAGAATAAATGTAAAGATATAAGTTACAAATTTTAGCCTTGGTATATGTAAGGTAATGCACAAATTTCAATTTGTAATGTAAATAATCATATTAAAACATTCTTATTTACAATATAATTCCATAAGGGCTGGGATAATAGATTAAACGTTAACATGCTTCTCTATAGTGTTCTTTTTTTACCTTTCTCGATAAGCAATTTCACTTGTTTTTTTTCTTTTCTTTATAATGGCTACGCAAAGTCATGTTAAATCTACCATGCTTAATACTTTTCTTAAGCTCGTCTCTAGTTTTCATTACAGATTTAACATCATCGGTGATCCAAGGGGCTGAAGGCCTGGTTATTTTCTCGTAACTATTGGTGCGTAACTGTTCAAACATTTCAGAAAGATGTCATTTAAAATCTTTACTTGCATATTTACATCATCAGTGTTTAGAATTCTGTTGAGAGTAGAGGCCTCGTCTAGTAATGAATTACAAAAATCTTCTTGGTTGTAATTCTTAAGACACCGAAACGTTTGAAAAACTGGTTGTTGTTTTTTTGGTTTGCTGATATTAAGTGTAGCAGAAATAAGTTCATGATCAGCCACAGGGCTGAGCTCTACTTCAAAATTAGTAATTATATCTGGCGTGATAGTAATCAATAGATCTATAAGTGTTGCAGAGATGGGAGTTAGCCTATTTGGCTTATTTATGACCTGAATGAGGTTCGTACTTTTAATCAATTTGTTGACTTAACTGTTTGATGCTAAAATATTAGAGAGATAGATAGATAGATAGATAGATAGATAGATAGATAGATAGAGAGAGAGAGAGAGAGAGTGAGAGTGAGTGAGTGAGAGAGAGAGAGAGAGAGAGAGAGAGAGAGAGAGAGAGAGAGAGAGAGAGAGAGAGAGAGAGAGAGAGAGAGAGAGAGAGAGAGAGAGAGAGAGAGAGAGAGAGAGAGGTGAGGAAAGAGAGATAGAGAAAAAGGGAGGGAGGGAGAGTGAGAGAGGGAGAGAGAGAGAGAGAGAGAGAGAGAGAGAGAGAGAGAGAGAGAGAGAGAGAGAGAGAGAGAGAGAGAGAGAGAGAGAGAGAGAGAGAGAGAGAGAGAGAGAGAGAGAGAGAGAGAGAGAGAGAGAGAGAGAGAGAGAGAGAGAGAGAGAGAGAGAGAGAGCATGAGAGAGAGAGAGAGAGAGAGAGAGAGAGAGAGAGAGAGAGAGAGAGAGAGAGAGAGAGAGAGAGAGAGAGAGAGAGAGAGAGAGAGACTTTTGACTTTGACGAGTTTATTGAGACAAGTGATTACGTACATCTCAAAAGGATGAGGTAACATAGGTTATCCTCACCCCAATCTTAGTCCCTGTTTGGGATTACATATATATAGGGAGGGAGAAAGAGAAAGAGTGAGAGAGAGAAAAAAAAAT
>BOPN01003545.1:87500-90000 GCA_017312705.2 Penaeus japonicus | reverse complement strand
CTAAGCCTATTTTCAAGCTCTGACAAAGGCTTCAGCAGATTTAGACTTTTAGCTTTCGTTTTCCCAATTTATGTGTGAACCCTTCGTCGCCCATTCATCCTACTGAAGATACACTCGAGACAAGCTGAGAATAGTTCTGGAGATGTTGTATCTCTTAGTCCCACGTCACTGCTGCCTTGATTTCATTGAAGTCCTCGATCAGTCTTGCAGCCCTACAGTCTTACAGTCCTCCTGTTGCTGCTCCATTTGCGCCGGAAGTGCGTAGGAGTCGTAGGAGTCAGATCCTAAGTTCGCTCGCTCCCTGCCCGGCTGCTGGACTCGGCCCCTCTTACTCCACCGAGTCGAAGGCCTGGTCGTGGCGTCGGCAAAGTGGCTGGTGGACTTCGGCGATTCTCTCACGCGCCCTCGAGGTGTGCGGCGAGTATCCACTTCTCAATCCTGTCAGTTCGACCGCTTGCTGGGAATCCTAGTCGGTCTATCCGTAAGAGTTTTAGGAAACAGATAGTAAACTAACGACCCGATTGTTAGTTCTCTTTGGTGTCATCTTTATAGGAAGGTGACGGTTGCATTGCAACCATGATCCGGGAAGGCAGCAGCCCTTGTGGTTGCATGACGTAAATGAAAGGGATGATTCATTGGGAGTTTCTTCTCCCGCTTCCTTGAATAGGACTGTGCTAGTGTGCCATCGTCTCCTTTCCCCCTTGTTGTCTTTGTTTTTCCCTCTTCTTGTTTCTCTCGGAGCATTATCATCTCCCGCCATCCTCCCCACCACCGACGCATTCGCAGATGGAGCTGTGCCTGACCCCCTTTCTTTCGGCCGAAGGACAGAGAGAACTTAAGAATCATGGCTTCACTCCCGCCGCCTCTCCCGAAACGAAGGCCAAAGGCTCGGTCGAGGCCAAAGGGATCGACAGGACGACCCTCCACGATCTGCAGAGTCGATCGCCCGCGAAGTATCCGCCGAGGACGTGTCTCTGACCTCGACGTTTGCGCCTCCCGAGACTCACTTCGACTTCCGGTCAGTTTGAGGCTTTGGTAAGTTTCTCGTGTTCGTTTATGATCCCCTTCCCCTTTTTACTACTGGGTCTTGACTGATCAGTCAGTTTGATTATAAATTGATTTCATTTTGTTTTATTCATTTTTTAAAATCTCTCTCTCTCTCTTTTCTCTCTCTTTCTCTTTCTCTCTCTCTTTCTCTCTTTCTATCTCTCTCTCTCTTTCTCTCTCTCTTTCTCTCTCTCTCTCTCTCTCTCTCTCTCTCTCTCTCTCTCTCTCTCTCTCTCTCTCTCTCTCTCTCTCTCTCTCTCTCTCTCTCTCTCTCTCTCTCTCTCTCTCTCTCTCTCTCTCTCTCTCTCTCTCTCTCTCTCCTTCTTTCCCCTCTGTCTCTTCCTCATTAACCTTAAATTACTTTTCTCTCGTTAGTTTTTTTCTCCATTATTCTTCATGTTGTTTTTGCATATTATTTGTTTTCGTTCCGTTAGTTCCGGATAATTGGGACA
This sequence comes from Penaeus japonicus, assembly GCA_017312705.2. NCBI lineage: Eukaryota > Metazoa > Arthropoda > Malacostraca > Decapoda > Penaeidae > Penaeus > Penaeus japonicus. Next base: position 88,501 of record BOPN01003545.1, on the reverse strand, counting down.
AACAACGGAAATATTAAATAATTCATTAAAGGAATTGAGCAAGACAAATATATATATATATATATATATATATATATATATATATATATATATATATATATATATATATAGAGAGAGAGAGAGGGGGAGAGAGAGAGAGAGAGAGAGAGAGAGAGAGAGAGAGAGAGAGAGAGAGAGAAGAGAGAGAGAGAGAGAGAGAGAGAAAGGGAGAGAGAGAGAGAGAGAGAGAGAAAGAGAGAGAGAGAAAGAGAGAGAGAGAGAGAGAGAGAGAGAGAGAAGAGAGAGAGGAGAGAGAAGAAGAAGAAGAAAGAAAGTAGAAAGCCCTGAAAGAATATATATCAAAGATATAAGGTTGAATATCAGGCTTACCAAAACACCCACCTCCCCATCACCATTCTCTGACCGTGCCCCCGTCCCCCCTAACCCCCACCCCCCCACCCTCAACGCCGCCATTGCCCCCCCCGCCAGAAAGCCGAGAGTCCGTGACGCGCCGCTCGGTCTCGCTCGGCCCGAAGGAGGCTGAGGAGTGCCACGATCACGTTGCCTGTTGCGAGGAGGAGGGCGGATGCGTCCGGGCGTGAGTGGAGGCTCGTGGGTGGAGAGGGAGTGTGGTTGGATGTCAGGGAGGTGGAAGTGGAGTGCTTGGTTGGGTGGCATTATGTTGTAATCAAGAGATAGAGAGATTGATAGATAAATAGATAGATAGATAGATAGAGAGAGAGAGATAGATAGATAGATAGAGAGAGAGAGATAGATAGATAGATAGAGAGAGAGAGAGAGAGAGAGAGAGAGAGAGAGAGAGAGAGAGAGAGAGAGACACACACACACACACACAGAGAGAGAGAGAGAGAGAGAGAGAGAGAGAGAGAGAGAGAGATCCGAGCCCCCCTCCCCACACCAGCCTCAAGTACAACAACCTGAACATCTTGTACGACAGTCACACTAACGCCAGCTCAGCACCTTGGAATTATCGTACATCGTGGCAGTACGATAAGCCGTAA
>BOPN01003545.1:72500-80000 GCA_017312705.2 Penaeus japonicus | reverse complement strand
AACATTCTCTACAATAACCACTCCTTACCTTTCGTCACAGCGAATGTCACAAAACGTTCATAATCCCAAACCGAAGCGTAACCATGTGAATGAAGATCACAGCATTGGTCTCCGTGCCTCGCTGATGGCTGTGCCTCCGCTCCACGCAGTCGGGAACAAAAAAAAAGTAAAAAAGAAAAAAAAGAAAAAAAAGAGAGAGAGAGAGAGAGAGAGAGAGAGAGAGAGAGAGAAGAGAAACTAAATAGATAGAAATAAAGATAGATAAACAGATAGATAGAAAGAGGGAGATAGAAGGAGAAAGAGAGAGACACAGAGAGAGAAAGAGAGAGAATGGAAGTTAGATAGATAGATATTGATAAAGATAGAGATTCGATAAATAGAAAGAGGGAGAGAGAAAGAGAGAAAGAAAGAGAAAGAGTGAGAGAGAGAGAGAGAAAGATTTTGATTTGATTTGATATAGTTTATTTGCAGAACAATTTACATGCCCTGCAAAAAGCCAGGGTAAGATGTCAAGCATCTGTCCAAACTGGCTGAGCTTCTATTACGTAAAGGGCTTAGTCAAGCATTAATCAACCATTACATACCTGAGGGGCTGCATTATAATAGTTAGCATATTTACATGTTTTATCTGGTCGGTAAAAAAACTTTTATGTCACTGATCATGTCAAAGACAAGACCAGTGTTTATAATAAGATTAATATAATCTATAAGTGATGTTCTTTGTACTGTGCTGTTCGATCGATAGGATGCAGTTTCCGTACAGCAAAGCAAGTAGTGGTTGAGACTATGTGATTTAGCTTTTTTGCACAATTTACAGTGGTGATATGTGACTGGTTTTGCATCCAAAACTGCATCCTGCACATATTGTATAGTATAGTGATAGCCTATGCGTAGCCTGGTTAGTATAACTTGTTGCCTCCGTGACAGACCTTTATAAATTTCATAGGGCTTGTCCATGTATGATGTCCCGGCAATACTTTCATAATGCCAGATAGTGCCATGTCCATTCTTTTTCATCTTTTCTGTAGCCCATACCTGATCCTCATAATCTCTTAAACAGCTATTAATACGTCTTTTCATCTGAGTAAGAGATAATGGTATAGCATAGTGTGGTTCTTCATAGGAAAGTGCGAATTTGGCTAACTGGTCAACTTTTTCACATGATGGTATTCCTATATGAGACGGTATCCAGTGCAATGACACTTGTATACCCTGCTCTGAGAGTCTGGAAATTTGATGTAGGATGTTTTTAGATACCATGTTTTCTGGGTTAAATGCAGTGAGTCTATAGAGGGCACCCTGACTGTCAGAAAAGACAGCCAGGTGGCGCCCCTGTTCACTACCTTCCTTTATGGCATGGTATATGGCTAATGATTCAGCATCAGTTGTGCTTGCCCAGTCTGAAATCCGCACACTTTCTCTATAAGAAATGTCGGGAATTAAGACTCCAATCCCAGCTGCTCCATGAGAATCAGTGGAGGCATCACAGTAGATTGCAAGTGGGGGTTCACCATCAAGAGGATGGAGGATATCTTCTATATACTTCAGGTAATGAGACTTCAGTTCTGATGTCAAAATCATGGATTTAGGTCCTGGCAGTTTGTCAATATGGACATATACATGAGTTCTATGCCATGGTGCAGATAGTTTGGTTTCTGAGATATTAAGAGCATCAATGCTCCAGACATTGAAGCTGAGGATGGTCTGGGCAGTTTTGGCTTTCCATTCTAAGTTGGAGTGCATTAGATTGGAATATCGAGGCCGAGCAAACCTGACTCTGTGACTGATCTCATTTGCCAGAGCTTGGGAGATCTGTGGTTTGGGTAGGAGCTGCAAGATTCTAGTACCAAGAACGGTATTAATTTGGGTAACACGACTGTGGATTGTGGGGAGATCTAATTCTTTCCTCATGACCAGAACTTTGGCAGTCATTGGGCAACCGAGTATAATTCTCATAGCCTTGTTCTGCAGAACTTCAAGGGGTTTGAGGGCATTTGGAGGTAACAGACTAAGAACCGGACTCGCATAGTCAATCACGGACCGAACCAAGGTAATATACATCAACCTCAGGACTCTGAGGGAGGCACCAACGTATCTGTTACATATAAATTGTAATGGTCTTAAACGTTCCAAGCAACGTTCTTTGATATCGTGAATAATTTCCTGGGTGAAACGAGAATTGCGTGACATGAGGTGTGGAGCAATCACCAGAACACCAAGATACCTGTAGGAGTAAGTCCTTGCAATAACTTGTCCACCTAAGCTTGGTATATAGGGCAGTTGACGAGGTCTGGATATATGTTTGGTTTTGATAGGGTTGATTATGAGGCCAAGAGAAGCACACTTTTTGCTGAATCTCCTGAGTACATATTCCCCCCTATCAAAGACTTGGATGAGGATATCATCCGCATATGATATGATATTACATAGGTCTCCTAACTCATTGTTCAGTTTGCAGATAGAGTGCATAAGTATGTTAAATAGTGTAGGGGACAGTACCCCCCCTTGTGGGGTACCTAACTCTAGTTTACCGAAAGCACTAAAGGTACCTTGGTACCATACTTTAACTTTCCTTGTAGATAAATAGTCCTTTATCCATAACAGTAGCTTTCCCTTAACTCCCAATAGAGTTAATTCATGGAGAATTGCTGTTGGAGAAGCTCTGTCAAAAGCACCTTTAAAGTCTATGAAGTATGAAGAGAGAGAGAGAGAGAGAGAGAGAGAGAGAGAGAGGCTTTTTGACACGTTCATTACTTACGTCTCGAAAAGGATGAGGTAACATAGGTTATCCTCACTCTAATAGAGAGAGAGAGAGAGAGAGAGAGAGAGACAGAGAGAGAGAGAGAGAGAGAGAGAGAGAGAGAGAGAGAGAGAGAGAGAGAGAGAGAGAGAGAGAAAGAGAGAGAGTGAGAGAGAGGGAGAGAGAGAGAAAGATAGAGAGTGAGAGAGAGGGAGAGAGAGAATCATAGGAATCACCTCCTTGATCTCTCTCTCTCTCTATTTATCTATCTATCCATCTATCTTTATATCTAATATATATAAATCAATTTGTATAATTTACTGTCACATCTGAATCCGTTTTCGACACTTTGCTTCTTCCGTGACTTTCTTTTTAATCAAAGTTAAGTCGTGTGGACATTTAGTCAGATTTCTGCTTTCGCTTGAGGTCCCCTTCATTCTCTGCGGTCTTCGGTCTGGAATCTTCTGTCTTTAATCTTCGGTCTAGAATCTTCGGTCTTTAATCTTCGGTCTAGAATCTTCGGTCTTTAATCTTCGGTCTAGAATCTTCGGTCTAGAATCTTCGGTCTTTAATCTTCGGTCTTTAATCTTCGGTCTTTAATCTTCGGTCTAGAATCTTCTGTCTTTAATCTTCTGTCTAGAATCTTCGGTCTTTAATCTTCGGTCTAGAATCTTCTGTCTTTAATCTTCGGTCTAGAATCTTCGGTCTTTAATCTTCGGTCTAGAATCTTCGGTCTTTAATCTTCGGTCTAGAATCTTCGGTCTAGAATCTTCGGTCTTTAATCTTCGGTCTTTAATCTTCGGTCTTTAATCTTCGGTCTAGAATCTTCTGTCTTTAATCTTCTGTCTAGAATCTTCGGTCTTTAATCTTCGGTCTTTAATCTTCGGTCTAGAATCTTCGGTCTTTAATCTTCTGTCTTTAATCTTCGGTCTAAAATCTTCTGTCTTTAATCTTCGGTCTAGAATCTTCGGTCTTTAATCTTCTGTCTTTAATCTTCGGTCTAGAATCTTCTGTCTTTAATCTTCGGTCTAGAATCTTCTGTCTTTAATCTTCGGTCTAGAATCTTCGGTCTTTAATCTTCGGTCTAGAATCTTCGGTCTTTAATCTTCGGTCTAGAATCTTCGGTCTAGAATCTTCGGTCTAGAATCTTCAGTCTTGAATCTTCGGTCTAGAATCTGATGGAGAGCTCGAGTTCCCAGATAACAGTTTCCTTAGAGCATAACCGCATCTCAAATGCTTTCCCTAGATTTAACCCTCACGCTCTGCCTCCACTCTGCCAGGATTAATTCATCAGGGATTGTGTTCTCGTGAATCCTGTGGTGATTGATTCCGGTTGCCAGGTCGTCAACACGAGGGAGCGCGGCTGGAGGGTAAGTAAGAGCTGCAGACTCTGGTTTTCCTTTCGGTGAGAAATTGCAGTTGATGCAACGGGGGTTTAGGAGGACTGCCTGGGGTGTCCTCGGGGGGTTGGGCTGCTGGAAGTCTCAAGATTTGTGCTCTGGAGTGATATATCTTCTTATGTTTTATCTATATATGTATATATGTATATGTGTGTATATATATATATTTATATATATATATATATATATATATATATATATATATATATATATATATATATGTATACATACATACATATATACATATATATATATATATGTATGTATATATATATATATATATATATATATATATATATATATATATATATATATATATATATATATATATATATATATTTTTTTTTTTATTTTTTTTTTTCTTTTTTTTAATTATAATGGGGGGTGGGGCTAAGGGGGTGTATATATTCATCTGCTCTAATTTCTTGACAATCTCACCATCACATTTTCCCCAATATCTTCACCTTCCTGGTACTAGGCCGCATAGGTTTGTGGTTGCTAGTGCACTATTCTTACCGGGAGTCTGAGATGTTGCCTTCTCGTTAACTGTTTATTATTTGTAATGATAATAATGGTGATGATGGCCCTATTATCAGTGTTGTCATTTTCATTACCATCATCCTTAAGATCATTATGCTGTTTATCATTATCATAATACTCACTTTATTCATCATCATCATCCTTATCACCATTTTATTATTAAGTAATGTATTTTGGTAAAGGAATCACCAGGGTCCAGCGCGCCACGTGGGGCATCGCTCGCCGCCCCCTTGTGACTGTGTTATCAATTGACATTTCTGTAGGATGCATGATATCGGTCGGGCTAAGGTACATGCAACACTTTTATGTTATATGCTACACATTGTGGTACCTCCAACAGGTCATGCTAATGATAGCGGTGACAGCAACAGGTAGCCTTGGAAGCTGCGGCTGCGCTGCGTCTGGTCTCCCTGAAAATTGCGTGAAATCCTTGAAAGAATATGATGTAGTTGATGAAAACAAATCTGAAGAAAATCGCAGTGAAGAACAGTGAAAAGGGAAAAAGAAACAAGCGTGGAGTCACGGAAGAGCAACAGATGACAAGAATCGATAACAGAAAACGGGATGTCGAACTTGGTACACTACAGAAAATGGGACAAGAAGAAAAGTAAATATAACAGAAAACGGGATAACGGAGACATTGTCCCAATCTAAACTAATGAGCTAAGATTCTCTGATTCTGTAGAGCGGTAGCGAGTTTAACATAGTCTTCAGATAATCCGTAAATGTTTGCTTGATAAAAACTGCCATTCACCTTGAGAGTAAATCAGCAAGTATTATGAAGAGATATTGTTTTGTCTTATCCTGTCAGCGGACTATTGTGTTCCAGGCCTTCGATTCCCTTTCATCGTATAAGCATCATTGTTTTTTTTATCATTATTTGTTATTTAAGGTATTTCTATATTCGTATACGCAGAATTACTCTAGATCAGTAACCCATTTCACGATGTGGGCGTCACTGTATGTACAGTAGTCCCAACCAAGATGCGTCCATTTTCCTTAGCGGGGCGTGATCGCAAACACCGGTTGTTTAGAGATCGGTGGAGACAACAGAGAATAGGAGGAAAACCTAGAGAATAAGGGCGCACAGGAAATGGGATAACGGAGAACATGGGATAAGAGAAAATTCGGATAACGTAGGAAAGTGGATGAGACAGTTGTTCTCCCTTCTTCACGATCGTCCCTGGCCTCGCATTCCTCGCTTTTCATTCCTCAATCGGTTCATATCATCGTATCTGCTTCGTCACGCATGACAGCCGCCTCTGCCTCTTCACTCCCCTTTCTGCTTCTTCTGTTCCCTTTTGGATCGATCGCCGATCTTCGTTTGGTGTCAGAGGATCAAAGGCTGGCGGACGCTTCTTCCTTTGCGGCGAGGCCCTCCTTCGTGGGGCGTTTTTTTCAGCTTCGTATTTTATATATATATATATATATATATATATATATATATATATATATATATATATATATATATACATATATATATATATATATATATATACATATATATGTATATATATATATATATATATGTATATATATATATATATATATATATATATATATATACATATATATATACATATATATATATATATATATATATATATATATATATATATTTATATATGTATATATATACATATATATATATATATATATATATATATATATATATATATATATATATAAATTCATATATATATATATATATATATATATATATATATATATATATATATATATATATTATATATATATTATTTGTTCTGTGTCAGCTTTACTCTCTATCCTTGACTCAATTTTTCTAGTTCTCTCTCTCTCTCTCTCTATCACTCACTCATTCACACTCACTCTCTCTCTCTCTTTCCTTCTTTCTCTTCCTACATCCCCCTCCCTTTCTCTCGTTCTTTCCATCTCCGTCTGTCACGCTCCACCAGTCGTGGGCATTTCTCTTGCCAAAATGGGTTTGCATTTGTGTATGAGTGCGAGTGTCTGAGTGAGTGAGTGTGTTTGAGTGAGTGTGTGTGTCTGAGTGTGTGTGGATCCTGACAGTCCTCGTTCTCAGGCAGTCTTTCCCTCCCCATAGCTGTCCATCCCCGCCTCTTCTGCCTCTTTGTCTCCGTCTTCTGGCGATTAAAGGGATAAAAAAGGCCGGAGTCGAGGGAGGAAACGGACACTTAAATCTAACAAAGAAAATGGCGTTTTCGGCGCCGTCGTCCCGTCACCTGTCGCGCCCTCGGCACACGCCGCGGCGCCGCTTTACAGCGGAGGGCGCTCGCCTCTCCGGCCGCCCTTAACGCGAATTCTCGGAAAGGAAAAAGACTTTCATTGCGCTCTTCGCCTTGGCACGAACGGAAATCCGATTTAGCCGAGCGTGACAGTGGAACGTGGATGTCGTTTTTATTAAACGGATTTTACTCTACGCGTCGACAGATGCCAGATGTCGTGAGATTGAATTGATTATTCAGCAGAAATTTCGGCGATCAAAATCTAATCTAAATTGACCGGGATTTCGGCCATTGTCGACCCGAGAGCCTCTTGACGTCGACGGCGCTATGATGGACACGGACGCACACGCTGGCCTCTCCATGTGCACACACGGCCATGTGTGTGTGTGTGTGTGTGTGTGCGTTCTCATAGACACACACATCTGTCTTTTTTTATTTTTTTTTTATCTCAGCATTGTACCTTTAGTTTTCGTTTTAGTTTTTGTTTGAATTTGTGTCGTGTTCCTCTATTTTCTGCGCTGTCGTTTTCTTCATTCTCTTAATCTCCTCCTCCACGGTTTGTTATCGTCGCGCACGCGTTGACGTCGTTCTG
>BOPN01003545.1:60000-65000 GCA_017312705.2 Penaeus japonicus | reverse complement strand
ACCAAAACTGTTATTATGATCATTTCCGTTATTGCCATTAACATCACTATCTTCATCATTATTCTCATTATTACTATTACTATTGTTCTAATTATCATTAAAAGGGTCATTATTATCAACACTTTCCTTACTATGACTATTATCATTATCATTACTATCAATATCATTGATATTGTCTTTACTATGATTATTACTATTGTTATATAATTATTATCATTATTATCATTATCATTATCAGGATTATTTTTATTATTAACATCATCATAACTATGATATAAATGCTGACAAAAATGAAAAACATTATCATTATCGTCACTATCGTTACTGTTTTTGTCATTGTTATTATCATCATTATTGGTTTTATTGCCATTAATATAATCATTATTATTATTGTTATTATTATAAATTTTATCATTATAATGATTATTATCATCATTATCATAATTACCATTACTACATCATTACTATCATTATTGTTATCATTATCATTGTAATTATTATTTTCATCATTATCATTATCATTCATCTCATTGCTATTATCATTATCACCAATATTATCTTTATCATTTCTTTTCATTTTATTATTATCATTATCACTATTATCGTTGTTATTACTACTCATATCATATTACTAATCTTTTATCATCCTTTTTATTATTATTGTTATCATCATTATCATAATGATTATCTTTATTTTCATTATTATTATCATTATCTCTTTATCATCATATTCCTAATCATCATTATCATCATCAGTATTGTATTGTTATTATCATCATTATTATCATTATTGTTTTTTATCATCAATATTTATTTCGTCATCATTATTTCATCATCACTATTATTATTACTATCATTACTAATAGTATTATTATCATCATTACTATTACTATCATTTTTACCATTAACCTTATCATTATTAACAGTATCATTATTATCATCATTTTTATCATTATCAATAATATCATTATTGTTATCACTATTACTATCATTATCATTATCACCAATATAATCATTACTATCATTATTATCATTATTATTGTTATTACTGTTATAATTATCGTTATCATTATAATTATCTTTACCATTATCATTATCATTGTTATCATCAAAATTGATATCATCATTTGCACCGAAATTCGTGGAACTGGGATCAAGGCGCGTCAAATGCATCTCTTGCTTTGTTATAGATAATTAGCCGTATTCAGAACATTTATACATTAGTCGCAATGGACTTCCTTCATATATATTCTCTCTCTCTCTCTCTCTCTCTCTCTCTCTCTCTCTCTCTCTCCCCCCTCTCTCTCTCTCTCTCTCATCCACACGCACGCGCACGCGCGCGAGCTCATGTCCGCTATATATATATTATGTATATGTATATATATATATATATATATATATATATATATGTATATGTATATATATATATATATATATATATATATATATATATATATATATACACACACACACACACACACACACACACACACACACACACACACACACACACACATATATATATATATATATATATGTTTATGTGAACGTGTTTGTATGTGCGTGTGTCCGCCTGAGTGCGTGAATGTACACACGATGTTTATGATAAGGAAACATGAATGTAAAAATGATTGAACACCGGTGTGATAAGTGGATGAATATCAGCGTGTGCGTGTGAATAACATGCGTGATTCGATCCGTGAAAGTATGAACTCGGGTGAACCGCAGGAGCTCCCCAGTTTTCGTGTGATTAAAATCCAATTTGTTCTAATTAATTAAACTCTGTCGATGCCATTGCGCCCATGATTCCGGGTTGCGCAAGAGCAGTTTTTCGTCTCGATAGTTCCAGGTTGAGCAAGAGTGCTCGGTCGTGCGTGAGCGCCTGTGGTCACGTGTTTTAATTACCGTTGCTGATCACTTTCATTATCGTCATCGACTTTCTCTCGATCTTAATTACTTCCAGGTAATTTGCGGAACCGCCGGACTGACTGCAGGTGAACGGTCACCGAAGAAAAAAAGAGCTCGGTCCTGCCATCAACTCTGATCAGGTAGGAACAAAAAAAAAAAAAAAAAAAAAAAAAAAAAAAAAAAAAAAAAAAAAAAAAAAAAAAAAAAACACTCGAATGTTACAGTTACACTTTGGGAAAACGAGATAAAATAGATCTGCCTTTTTTTTCTTCTTCCTTTTTCTCGGGATAAATCTTGCTTTGATTTTCGTTTCTTCCTTTTCTTGCTTCTGTAAATAATGTCTTCCCCTTCTTCTTCATCCACCTCTTCCTCTCTTTCGTCTTTTCTTCTCATTCTTCTCTTTTATTTCTCCCTCTTCCTCCTCCTCCTCCTCTCTCTTTCTCTCTCTCTCTCTCTCTCTCTCTCTCTCTCTCTCTCTCTCTCTCTCTCTCTCTCTCTCTCTCTCTCTCTCTCTCTCTCTCTCTCTCTCCCCCATGCTCGTGCCCCTCTCCTCTCGCCGCTAAACGACCACGCCTTTTATCGTTCATTGCGACAGTCACGCCGCCCTGCCACGGGTCACCTCCACCTCCCCGTCCACTCCAGCTCACCCCTTCCACTACTCGCCTCCACTTTCCCTCCCGCTCCACCCCCCCCCCTCCCCCCCCCCTTCCCGACCCCCCCCCCCCATCTTCCAATACTTTCATTGACATTCACTCACCAGTGTGTGGCTGACAAGGTTGTATCCTATTTGTGTTTATGCTCATGTTACACACTGCAGTTTATATATACAGTACATGCATACATACATACGTATATACATACATATATACTTACACACACACACACACATATATGTACATGTGTGTGTGTGCGTGTGTGTGTGTATGTGTGTGTGTATACGTGTGTGTGTGTGCAACATCTACCCAGACCGCACATTTTCCAAGCTTTGTCACCCGTGATCACTCATGAGCTTAGTCTTGTTTTGCCCCGATTCTCTTGCATGACACACCCTCATTCAGGGGAAAGCCAGAACTGTCCAGACTATCCTCAGTTTCAGCGCGTGGACACATATATCTATATATTTTGTTATTTCACTCTTTCTTTCTCTCTCTTTCTATCTACCTCGCACTCGCTATGTTTGTGTGCTTGTTTCTGTTTGTCTCTATATATTCAAACACACACACACAAACACAGACAGACACACACAAATACACGCACACATATACACACACACACGAACACACACACACGACACACACACACACACACACAAGACAAAGATACACAAACACAGACACAGATACAGATACAGACACACATATCCACAATCCAGATACAAGCACACGCACCCTTCTCTCCAGAACCGAAATGGGGTTATGCCCATATCTATATTCACCCCCCACCCCCATCCCCATCCCCACCCTGCCCACCCCCACCCCCACCCTGCCCACCCCCACCCCTCACCCACGAGCCACTGCCTTAAAAGATGGTGAGCGTGATTGGGCAATTTCCCTGCGTTCAGCGCCAGTGTTTGTGGATAGCGACTTGTTATGCATTCTTGTGGCTATCTCTTTGCCTCTCCAACACACTTTACCTCTCTTTCTTTCTTACTTTTTCTTGCTCTCTCTCTTTCTCTCTTTCATTCTCTCTCTCTCTCTCTCACTCTCTCTCTCTCTCTCTCTCTCTCTCTCTCTCTCTCTCTCTCTCTCTCTCTTTTCTCTCTCTCTCTCTCTCTCTCTCTCTCTTAACATCTGAAGATTCCGTCGGGAAATGACTGGGAATATTTCAATTAACGGGCCAACATTTTTATCGGTTACCGCAATGCAGTAGTTTAGCTATCACACGCGTATATACACACATATATGTGCACACACACACACACACACACATACATACATATATATATATATATATATATATATATATATATATATATATATATATATATTTACATATATATATGTATTATTTGTGTGTGTGTGTGTGTGTGTGTTATATATGTCTATTTTTCTTCGTTTTATATTCCTCTCTGCGGTATGAATGAGAAGGCAACAGTGAAACAAGAGTACATTTCATAAGATGCACCAAGAGATAAATGCACAGACATCATTTGCATACAATAAGGATGCCCGCATCATAAAGAATGGCTTCGCCGGAAATGCATTTCAGCCGCGAAACAGCGCATCGCGGAATGATTTCCTTCTTCGCTTGACGCCGAGAGGAAACTCTGATCTTTTATGGCTGCGATGTATTACATGTTTATATATGCGTGCCACTTGTAGAGATGTTTTGACTTGCGGTTGCTTCACCACGATCCATATTGCTCCTTTTATTTAGCACAGCATACCATGGAGAGCGTGATGAGAGTGAAGTCAGAGGGCATCCCCCAAATCCCTTCCGACCTCTGTTTGCTGTTGCTGTTCGCGCAGGGAGTGAGGGAGCAAACAAACATTCACCGCGTACATAAACACAAGAACACACACAAACACACACACAGACATACGGCCACGGAGGTCGTGATGTGTCCTCCCCCGCCTGACGAAGCACCTCTCCCTTTCCTCCTGTGAGTACTGGCGACATGCACTCCCGCGGAGGGCAAGGCCAAAGCAAAGCCTGTGCCTCATTCGAGGCCCGGCACCACAGATATTCGCTCAACCAAACCTAAAAGCCAGCACTCCCCCTCGGGACTGGCTTCGCCCGAGTGCGAGCCCTGTTTTCAAGACAAGTTTCCGGACGTCCCCGGCCTTCGCGTCGTCCCATTTGCATTAATCACATGTCTCTTTTACATGCACACAAATCACCTCGATGCAATCAACCTGCTTGGAGAGGCACAGCACGGACTTTGGCCCTCGTGATCATGCATACCATGACATCAACAGACAAAGACACATTGACACTCTCGTCAGAACCTTGAACAGAATTCCTCAGGAAATGCTGACATCCGAGATCTAATATCTGGGTGCCAACTCGACAGGACTCGTTCTCCTCACTGGTGTCCTGCAGGGCGATGTCTTTCATCCACTTCTGTTCTTGATCGACATAAAGGGCATTCC
>BOPN01003545.1:27500-47500 GCA_017312705.2 Penaeus japonicus | reverse complement strand
AGAGAAGGAGAGAAAGGCGCAGGAGAGGAGGAGGGAAGAGGGGACGGGAGAGAAAGGAGAAAGCTGGGGAGAGGAAAAGGAAGAGGGAGAGGGAGAAAGAAAAGGAGAGAGAGAGAAAGGCGCAGGAGAGGAGGAGGGAAGAGGGGACGGGAGAGAAAGGAGAGAGAAAGGCACAGGAGAGGAAAAGGGAAGAGGGGACGGGAGAGAAAGGAGAGAGAAAGGCACAGGAGAGGAAAAGGGAAGAGGGAGAGGGAGAGAAAGGAGAGAGAAAGGCGCAGGAGAGGAGGAGGGAAGAGGGGACGGGAGAGAAAAGGAGAAAGGCACAGGAGAGGGAAAAGGGAAGAGGGGGACGGGAGAGAAAGGAGAGAGAGAAAGGCAGGTGGAGAAGAGAGCAACGAAGAGTGGGGGAGGGGGGGGGGGGGGGCAGAAGGGAAAGAGGGGAAGGAGAGGCGAAGTGAGGAAATGAGGAGAGAGACAAAGGATGAAAAGGAGAGGAAGGATACGGGGGAATGAGGGGGGGGGGAGGGGGGTAGGGGAGGGAAGGGAAAAGGAGGAAAGATGAGGGAGGGGTGGGGGGGGGGGAGATGAGGAAAGAGGATGCCAGCCTCTCACCCCCCCCCCCCACCCGAGGTGAGATGAGGGGCTGCTGAGAGAGCGAGAGGCGGCCCGAGGGAGCGCCGACAGGGACCGGCCTCGGAGCTGCTACAGATTGTCAACATATCGACTCCGACGGGCCAGGAATGCGGCGGGGGGAGGCAGGGGTTGGGGGGGGGGAGGAGGAGGAGAATGATGATGATAATGAGGAGGAGGAAAATATGCACGCATATGTATATGTGTGTATATATATATATATATATATATATATATATATATATATATATATATATATATATATATATATATATATATATATATGCATACATATGTGCACACACACACACACAAACAAACACACACACACACACATAACTGCACATAGGATGAACTTTTAACCATTTTAATTTTTGTATATGTGGGGTAATGTGATCGAATTTACTAACATTACCCAGTGCAACTCTTGCAACAAAGTTTTGCAATTTTTGTACTTTTTGCATTTGGGTTTTGTTGGTTGAACCCCAAACATTTGAACTGTTGTTTATTATGCTAAGAGCTAGTGTTTGCACGACCATGATTCTAGTATCTGTACTGATTTGATTTTTTATGTGATTTAGAAATATTAATGTACCCATTACTTTCCTGTGTATGTTATCAACGTGTGTTTCAAATGTCATGTATCTGTTCAAGTGTACTCCCATTTTTTTCACTGAAATGTTTGTTTTGATTGGGTGGCCTTCAAATTCTATAGTTGTGTCGATGGAGATTTTGGCAATGTTCTGTCGACTACCTATGAATATGCGTTGAGTTTTATGTGGATTTAATTTTAGACTATTACCTTCAAAATATATTTTAGCTTGTGTAAGGGTGTTTTGAGTATTTCTTATAAATGTATTTAAATTATTTACTGAGTCACTATGAAGAAACTGTGAATCATCGGCGTACTGCACTAGAAGGCAGTTATGAGCAATGGTTGATAAGTCATTTATGAAAACTGTAAATAGGATTGGGCCTAAAATTGATCCTTGTGGAACACCAAAATATATTGGTTGTTTCGATGATATACTTTCAGTAATTTTTACAGATTGAGTTCTAGCATTTAATTGGCTGCTAAACCAAAAATAATCAATTCTCTGAGATCTTAGTTTGTTAAGGAGAATTTTGTAATTTACACTGTCAAAAGCTTTGGAAAGATCACATAATGTAAGTAAATTTACCTGACTTTTGTCTATGTTATCATATTTTTTATCAGTTATCTGTAATAACGCTGTTTCAGTGGATAACCTATTTCTAAAGCCATGTTGTGTTTTAGATAATAGGTTATTGGCCTCCAGGAAACTCGTTAGTTGATTTGCTACAATTTTCTCAAGAACTTTAGATAGTACAGGGAGTATTGTAATAGGGCGGTAATTATTCACGTCGTCTATATCTCCCGATTTGAAAATTGGTGTTACTATTCCATGTTTCCAAAGCGACGGAAAAACACCAGTGACCAGGGAAGTGTTAATTATGACCGCCAGATAATGTGCGGTTGCTGGTAGACTATCCTTAATAAAGCGCAAAGCAATACCGTCTGCTCCTACAGCATTTGTTTCGCGAAGGTGTTTTATTACTAGGATAATAGTCTCCACATCAACTGGTTTTGGTCTGAAAATATTAAATGTAGGCATAGCCTGATCTATATTTTGTTTGTTCATAAGTTATTTTTACTATTTTTGAAAAGAAGTCGTTAAAATGCTCTGTGCTTTGTGTAGAATTTGTACGATTTTCAGTGTGGTGTTTGTTGTTAAGTACTATTGATTTGATTATTTTCCATGCTTTATCCGGATTGTTTTTATATTTTATGAATCTATTTCGGAAATAATTTGTTTTTGCATTTTGTATTAACTGTTTAACATTTTTCTTTTTTACTTTATAATCTGTCTTAAGAGCGGCGTCATTTCTGTTATTTTTGAGACCATGGTGGGCATTATTTCTCTCTGTAATAGCCCTCTTGATGTCGTCATCTATCCAAGGAGCAGGGGGACGTCGGACGGTTCGCGTTACATGAGAGAGAGAGAGAGAGAGAGAGAGAGAGAGAGAGAGAGAGAGAGAGAGAGAGAGAGAGAGAGAGAGAGAGAGAGAGAGAGAGAGAGAGAGAGAGAGAGAGAGAGAGAGAGAGAGAGAGAGAGAGAGAGAGAAAGAGAGAAAGAGAAAGATATATATATATATATATATATATATATATATATATATATATATATAGAGAGAGAGAGAGAGAGAGAGAGAGAGAGAGAGAGAGAGAGAGAGAGAGAGAGAGAGAGAGAAAGAGAAAGAGAGAAAGAGAAAGAGAGAGAGAGAGAGCGAAAGAGAGAGCTCAGCATTGACAAAGGCATCCGTGGTCCGTCTCCCGGCAATGCCTAGCAAGGAAATTCCTCGAGCAGGACTCACGCGACAGCCGGGAGCTCGTGACGCCGTCCTGTTGCAGGTCGTGTCGATGGGGACACTTTGCTCGCAGGATGGCGCTGCGCTGTAACGTTGTAGTGATGCTGCTCTATATAATGCTACGCTTCATGGAGGCTATGCAGTGGCGTGATACCTATGAATATGCATTGAGTTTTATGTGGATTTAAATTTAGTCCATTACTTTCAAAATCTATTTAAGCTTGTGTAAGGGTATGTAAGGGAGTATTTCTTATTAATGTATTTAAGTTATTTACTGAGTCACTATGAAAAAAACTGTGAGTCATCGGCGTACTGCACTAGCAGGCAGTTATGAGCAATGGTTGATAAGTCATTTATGAAAATTGTAAATAAGATTGGGCCTAAAATAGATTCTTGTGGAACACCAAAATATATTAGTTGTTTCGATGATATGCTTTCATTATATTTTACAGACTGACTTCTAGCATTTAAATAGCTACTAAACCAAAAAGAATCAATTCTATGAGATCTTAGTTTGTTAATTAAGAATCTTATGATTTACACTGTCAAAAGCTTTGGAAAGATCACATAATGTGAGTAAATTTACCTGATTTTTGTCTATGTTATCATAAATTTTATCAGTTATCTGTAATAACGCTGTTTCAGTGGATAACCTATTTCTAAAGCCATGTTGTGTTTTAGATAATAGGTTATTGGCCTCCAGGAAACTCGTTAGTTGATTTGCTACGATTTTCTCCAAAACTTTAGATAATACAGGGAGTATTGTAATAGGGCGGTAATTATTAACGTCGTCTATATCTCCTGATTTGAAAATTGGTGTTACTATTCCATGTTTCCAAAGCGACGGAAAAACACCAGTGACCAGGGAAGTGTTAATTATGACCGCCAGATAATGTGCGGTTGCTGGTAGACTATCCTTAATAAAGCGCAAAGCAATACCGTCTGCTCCTACAGCATTTGTTTCGCGAAGGTGTTTTATTACTAGGATAGTAGTCTCCACATCAATTGGTTTTGGTCTGAAAATATTAGATGTAGGCATAGCTTGATTTATATTTTGCTGTAATGTAGACGCATTTGTTTGTTCATAAGTTAGTTTACCTATTTTTGAAAAGAAGTCGTTAAAATGCTCTGTGCTTTGTGTAGAACTTGTACGATTATCAGTGTGGTGTTTGTTGCTAGGTACTATTGATTTAATAATTTTCCATGTTTTATACGAATTGTTTTTATATTCTATGAATCTGTTTCTGAAATAATTTGTTTTTGCACTTTGTATTAACTGTTTAACATTTTTCTTTTTTATTTTATAATCTGCCTTAAGGGCGGCGTCATTTCTGTTATTTTTGAGACTATGGTGGGCATTATTTCTGTCTTTAATAGCCCTCTTGATGTCATCTATCCAAGGAGCAGGGGGACGTCTGACGACTCTCGTTACAAGAGGTGCCAACGCGTCAATACTGCTTTTAATCACTTCCGTAAGGACAGAGAGAGAGAGAGAGAGAGAGAGAGAGAGAGAAAGAGAAAGAGAAAGAGAGAGAGAGAGAGAGAGAGAGAGAGAGAGAGAGAGAGAAAGAGAGAAAGAGAAAGATATATATATATATATATATATATATATATATATATATATATATATAGAGAGAGAGAGAGAGAGAGAGAGAGAGAGAGAGAGAGAGAGAGAGAGAGAGAGAGAGAGAGAAAGAGAAAGAGAGAAAGAGAAAGAGAGAGAGAGAGAGCGAAAGAGAGAGCTCAGCATTGACAAAGGCATCCGTGGTCCGTCTCCCGGCAATGCCTAGCAAGGAAATTCCTCGAGCAGGACTCACGCGACAGCCGGGAGCTCGTGACGCCGTCCTGTTGCAGGTCGTGTCGATGGGGACACTTTGCTCGCAGGATGGCGCTGCGCTGTAACGTTGTAGTGATGCTGCTCTATATAATGCTACGCTTCGTAAGGCTATGCAGTGGCGTGATGCCGTATGGTGCATGACTTGCATACTTCACTTTTCACATATCTGTTTGCTATTTCACGACTACAGGAAATATAGATGCTGTTTAGGTACACATTAAGGGACTAATTAATGTTAGCCGACCTGGCACGCAAACAGGCACGCACACTCACGCACAAGTACACACACACACACACACACACATATGAACACACAGCAGATAGTTACACACTCACGTACACATATGCACATACACAACATACATTAAACATTCAAACAACCAAACACACACACACACACACACACACGCACACATGTCCACTTGACAGACAGACAGACAAGCACATCCAGTGCCATCAAGTCCTGACCTCCACAAGACAAACAATTTAGGAATGATAACATCTAGATCAAGAGAGAGAAAAAAAATGCGGGACAATTCACGTAAACGGACCGGCGTCCTCAGACTAGTCCCAAGCCATTCTCGACCTTATGCGCTGCGGCATTAAGGGCGGGATTAGGAAGCCCTTGAAGGCGGACACGGAGCCTGGCAATCAACGGGGCGTCGTCCGAATGCCTTGCCCGTGACCTCGACGCACATTGGGCCAATTTAAAGCATCTGGTCACTTAAGCAAGACCTTTATTGCACGTGATGGGGGTGGGAGTGGGGTGGGGGAGGGGGTGGGGAGGGGAGGGGGGAGTTGATAGGGGGGGTTGGGGGATTCCAATGCACGGTTTGAGAAAGGGAAAGGGAGAGCGGTAAATAGGAGAAAAAGTAATGAAATGGAATACCATACACACATACACACGCAAACACACAAACACACACACACACACATTCACACAAACACTTAAACACACACACACACACACACGCACAAACACACGCAAGGCACCGAAGCGAGCGAGCGAGTCGGAGGGCCGCGAGGAGCAGCGCACGAGACGCGGAGGTGCCAACACTGCCAACAAAACCCCTTTGTTAGCGTGCAAATTGAGCCGAGTGCGGAGGGGACGGCCGCCTGTAAGGGTCACACCCATGTTGACCAAGCCGGCATAATGACCTTTATGACCGTATAACCTCCGGTCTCCTCATGCAGAACTCTGACTTTTTTTCTTTTTATTATTATTATTATTATTTATTTTTTTGCTCTTCCTCTTGTTCCTCTTCTCCTCTCTGGAGGGACCGGTGGCCCTCCTGTGCCTCGCCCTTTCCGCGCCTTCCTTCGCTCCTTCGTCAGCGCCTCTTCCTCTCTGGTCCGCTGCCGTTCCTCGCGCCAGAAGGCCTTCTGTCTCCTCTGCTTCTCTTCTCTTCCCCGCTTGCTGCTACTGCGCTTTCGTTTGTTTTTTAGAGAGAGAAAGAGAAAGAGAAAGAGAGAGAGAGAGAGAGAGAGAGAGAGAGAGAGAGAGAGAGAGAGAAAGAGAAAGAGAAAGATATATATATATATATATATATATATATATATATATATATATATAGAGAGAGAGAGAGAGAGCGAGCGAGAGAGAGAGAGAGAGAGAGAGAGAGAGAGAGAGAGAGAGAGAAAGGGAAAGAGAAAGAGAGAGAAAGAGAAAGAGAAAGAGAGAAAGAGAAAGAGACAGAGAGAGAGAGAGAGAAAGAGAAAGAAATAGAGAGAGCGAGCAAGGGAAAGAGAGAGCTCAGCATTGACAAAGGCATCCGTGGCCCGTCTCCCGGCAATGCCTGGCAAGGAAATTCCTCGGGCAGGACTCACGCGACAGCCGGGAGCTCGTGACGCCGTCCTGTTGCAGGTCGTGTCGATGGGGACACTTTGCTCGCAGGATGGCGCTGCGCTGTAACGTTGTAACGATGCTGCTCTATATAATGCTACGCTTCGTAAGGCTATGCAGTGGCATGATGCCGTATGGTGCATGACTTGCATACTTCACTTTTCACATATCTGCTTGCTATTTCACGACTACAGGAAATATAGATGCTGTTCAGGTACACATTAAGGGACTAATTAATGTTAGCCCACCTGGCACGCAAACATGCACGCACACGCACACGCACACACACACATACACACACATATGTACACACAGCAGACAGTCACACACGCACACACACATACACACACACACAGCAGACAGTCACACACTCACGTACACATATACACATACACAACATACATTAAACATTCAAACAACCAAACACACACACACACACACACACACGCACACATGTCCACTTGACAGACAGACAGACAAGCACATCCAGTGCCATCAAGTCCTGACCTCCACAAGACAAACAATTTAGGAATGATAACATCTAGATCAAGAGAGAGAAAAAAAATGCGGGACAATTCACGTAAACGGACCGGCGTCCTCAGACTAGTCCCAAGCCATTCTCGACCTTATGTGCTGCGGCATTAAGGGCGGGATTAAGAAGCCCTTGAAGGCGGACACGGAGCCTGGCAATCAACGGGGCGTCGTCCGAATGCCTTGCCCGTGACCTCGACGCACATTGGGCCAATTTAAAGCATCTGGTCACTTAAGCAAGACCTTTATTGCACGTGATGGGGGTGGGAGCGGGGTGGGGGAGGGGGTGGGGAGGGAAGGGGGGAGTTGATAGGGGGGGTTGGGGGATTCCAATGCACGGTTTGAGAAAGGGAAAGGGAGAGGGGTAAATAGGAGAAAAAGTAATGAAATGGAATACCATACACACATACACACGCAAACACACAAACACACAAACACACACACACACACACAGTCAAACACACACACACAAACACATGCACACTCACGCACACACGCAAGGCACCGAAGCGAGCGAGTCGGAGGCCGCGAGGAGCAGCACACGAGACGTCGAGGTGCCAACACTGCCAACAAAACCCCTTTGTTAGCGTGCAAATTGAGCCGAGTGCGGAGGGGACGGCCGCCTGTCTGTAAGGGTCACACCCATGTTGACCAAGCCGACATAATGACCTTTATGAGCACATAGCCTCCGGTCTCCTCATGCAGAACTCTGACTTTTTTTATTTTAATTATTATTATTATTATTATTATTATTATTTGCTCTTCCTCTTGTTCCTCTTCTCCTCTCTGGAGGGACCGGTGGCCCTTCTGTGCCTCGCCCTTTCCGCGCCTTCCTTCGCTCCTTCGTCAGCGCCTCTTCCTCTCTGATCCACTGCCGTTCCTCGCGCCAGAAGGCCTTCCGTCTCCTCTGCTTCTCTTCTTTTCCCCGCTTGCTTCTACTGCGCTTTCGTTTGGCTTCGTTCTTCTCTCCCTCCTTTTTCTTCTCCTTCTCCTCCTCTTTCTTCTTCTTCTTTTTCTTCTTCTCCTCCTTTTTCTTCTCCTTTTCCTCCTCCTCCTCCTCCTTCTTCTTCTCTTCCTTTTTCTTCTCCTTCTCCTCCTCCTTCTTCTTAATCTTCTTCTCCTCCCTTTTCTTCCCCTTTCTTCCTCCTCCTCCTCCTTCTTCTTCTTCTTCTCTTTCTTCATATTTTCTTTGTTCCTCGTTATGGTCAGGGTACACTAACGCCGTTTTATTACGAGAGAGGAGGAGGTTCGATGGAGGGTGGGGAAGGGGAGGGAGAGGGGGGGGGGAGGAAGAGGGCATGATAGGTTGAGGGAGGGAGGGGAAGGAGAGGGAGAGGGGGGGAGAGTGAGAGGGAGGGAGGGGAAAGAGAGGTTAGAGGAATAGAGGGAGGGAGGGATGGGAAGGGGAGGGAGAGGGGGATAGAGGGAAAGGGAGGGAGGGGAAGAGGAGGGAGAAGGATAGAGGGAGGGAGGGAGGGATGGGAAGGGGAGGGAGAGGGATCGAGGACTCATCTTTCCTCTCATCTTCTCCTGTTTCAGCTCTTTGCATATCATTTTTATTGCTGTTATTATCATTATTATTATTATTATCATTATTGTTATTAGTTGGTATCATTATCACCATTGTTAATATCATTATCATTATCATCGGTGTTATCATTATCATCCTTAATATTGTAATAATGATAATCGTTATTAGCATCATTTTATTACCATTATTATTTTTATTATCATTGTCATCATTATTATTAATATCATCATTATCATTACTATTAAGATAAGGATGATTATCATAACTATCATTTCTATTATCATCATTATTTCTATTATTATCATTATCATTATTGTTATGATAATTATCATTATCATTATTATCATAATCATTATTATCAGCTTTAGTATCATCAATATCATTATCATTATCATTATAGCGTGCGCGAAACTCATCGGATGTGAATACGGATTCAGTGAGTAACGTTTGTTTACTCATGACGCTTGTAAGCGGAGGCCCTGCATGACACGCGCTCTGGTGGCAGAAGCGGTGGTCATCATCTCCGGATTCTTCTGTTTCTCTTTCCTCCTTCTCTGTCTCATCATCTCCCGCTTATTCTTCTGTTTCTCTTTCCTCCTTCTCTGTCTCATCATCTCCCGCTTATTCTTCTGTTTCTCTTTCCTCCTTCTCTGTCTCATCATCTCCCGCTTCTTCTTCTGTTTCTCTTTCCTCCTTCTCTGTCTCATCATCTCCCGCTTCTTCTTCTGTTTCTCTTTCCTCCTTCTCTGTCTCATCATCTCCCGCTTATTCTTCTGTTTCTCTTTCCTCCTTCTCTGTCTGTCTTCTTCTTTTTCTTCTCCTCCTCTTTATCGTCATCATCAGCATCATTGTCATTTTCTTTTTCTTCTGATTCCTCATCAACTTCAGAACTGTCTTCTTTCACTTTCCCTTCATCATCATCATCTTCTATTCATGTGTATACAATGTATATAGTATGAATAAACATATTAAAATCAAATCTCTCTCTCTCTCTCTCTCTCTCTCTATTTCGGTCACTCTCTCTCGGTCTCTCTCTCTCTCTCTCGGTCTCTCTCTCCCTCTCTTTCGGACTCTCTCTCTCTCTCTCTCTCTCTCTCTCTCTCTCTCTCTCTCTCTCTCTCTCTCTCTCTCTCTCTCTCTCTCTCTCTCCCATCTCTAATCTCTCTCGTTAATCTCTCTCAGAAACTGCCGCGGATGCAACCGAGAAAAAGAAAAGTTGAAAGGTTACGAGAAGAACAAGGGAAATGAGAAAAGGAGAGCATAAGCAGATTGAAAGAGGAGGGGGAGATAAAGGGGTGAAAGACAAGGAGGGAAAGACAAAGAGAAGAGAAAGCGAAGGAGGCAGAGACAGGGGGACGGAGAAAGAAGAGGAGGAAGAGGCGGAGAAGAAGGAGGAGGAGGAGAGAAATGAAAAGAGAGAGAGAGAGAGAGAGAGAGAGAGAGAGAGAGAGAGAGAGAGAGAGAGAGAGAGAGAGAGAGAGAGAGAGAGAGAGAGAGAGAGAGAGAGAGAGAAAAGAAGAACGAGGACAAGAAAAGTGGTGAGGAGGAAGGGGGAGAGGAGGAACAGAGAGAGGACGAGGAAGAGCGAGAATAAAAACAGGAGCGAAGGAGGCAGAGCGGGCGAGAGAAAAACTCATGAGTCTCCCATTACAAAACCTCTTTTTCTCTCCCGTTTCCCTTTCTCCTCCTCCCTCTCTTTCGCTCAGCCTTCCTCTCCATTATTCTCTCTCCTCTTCCTCTTTGACCTCTGACCTTGAACCAGTTGGGAGCTCTGACAAGGTCACCGTCACCTGACCCCGACACGAGACAGGGCAGGGCGCTCGTGACCCCCGTTTCTCTCTCGAAATAACATGGCACTATCTGGCATTATGAAAGCATTTCTGGGACATCAGAATTGATAAAGGTCTGTCACGGAGGCAACAAGTTATACTAACCAGGCTACGCATAGGCTATCATTATACTATACATTATGTGCAGGATGCAGTTTTGGATGCAAAACCAGTCACATATCACCACTGTAAATTGTGCAAAAAAGCTAAATCACATAGTCTCAACCACTACTTGCTTTGCTGTACGGAAACTGCATCCTATCGATCGAACAGCACTGTACAAAGAACATCACTTGTAGATTATATTAATCTTATTATAGACACTGGTCTTGTCTTTGACATGATCAGTGACATAAAAGTTTTTTTTTACCGACCAGAAAAAACATGTAAATATATTAACTATTATAATGCAGCCCCTCAGGTATGTAAGATTAATGGTTGACTAAGCTCTTAACTCAATAGAAGCTTAGCCAGTTTGGATAGATGCTTGACATCTTACCCTGGCTTTTTGCAGGGCATGTAAATTGTTCTGCAAATAAACTATATCAAATCAAATCAAATCTCTCTCTCTCTCTCTCTCTCTCTCCCCCTCTCTCTCTGTTTGTCTCTCTCTCTCTCTCTCTCTCTCTCTCTCTTTCTCTCTCTCTCTCTCTCTCCCTCTCTCTCTCTGTTTCTGTCTCTATCTCTCTCTCTCTCTCTCTGTCTCTCTCTCTCTCTCTCTTTCTCTGATGAAAGAGAGAGAGAGAAAGGGAGAGATAGATAGATAGATAGATAGATAGATAGAGAGAGAGAGAGAGAGAGAGAGAGAGAGAGAGAGAGAGAGAGAGAGAGAGAGAGAGAGAGAGAGAGAGAGAGAGAGAAAACGAGAAAGAGAGAGAGAACGAGAAAAGACACGAAAGACAGCAGAAGAGGGAATAGAGATGGAGAGAGGCCCCCCCTCCCCCCTCCTGGCCGCCATGCAATTTGTCGAGGAGGAAGCTGGCCTGGCCGATCCTGCCACTTCTAATGTTGTGTTTTGCCTTTAGGATCCAAAGTGGCCGGACGGAGACGCGCCGCGCCCTTTTTGCTTACTTTAGTGTACGTGTGTGTGTATGTGTGTGTGTACTTTGTATTTGCATGTGTTCGTATATGTGTGCGTTTTTTTTTTTTTTTTTTTTTTTTTTTTTGTGTGTGTGTGTGTGTGTGTGTGTGTGTGTGTGATTGTCTGTGTGCGGGCGCGCGTGAGTGTCGTAATCCGTATCCTTTTTCCATATATTAGCTCAATTTCACGAATCAGTTACTGTCATTTCGCGGATGCTTTTCCTGCCTTTTGTCGCCATTTCCCTCTCACTGTTTATCCGTGTACCTGCATTTTACGTCTCCTTAGCTCCTCTCTTCGCCTCCCCCCTCTCCCTCCCTCCCAGTCTTCCTCCTTCTTCTCAGCTCCTCTCTCTTCGCCTCCTCCCCCTCCCCCTCCCAGTCCTCCTCCTCCCTCTCAGCTCCTCTCGCCTCCCCCTCCTCCCCTCCCAGTCTTCCTCCTCCCTCTCAGTTCCTCTCTTCGGTCCCCCTCCCTCCCAGTCTTCCTCCCCTCCCTCTCAGCTCCTCTCTTCGCCTCCTTCCCCCTCCCCTCCCTCCTGCAGTCTTCCTCCTCCTCTCAGCTCCTTCGCCTCCTCCCCCTCCCCTCCCTCCCAGTCTTCCTCCTCCCTCTCAGCTCCTCTCTTCGCCTCCTCCCCCCTCCCCTCCCTCCCAGTCTTCCTCCTCCTTCTCAGCTCCTCTCTTCGCCCCCCCCCCCCCCCTCCCAGTCTTCCTCCTCCCTCTCAGCTCCTCTCTTCGCCTCCCCCCCCCTCCCCTCCCTCCCAGTCTTCCTCCTCCCTCTCAGCTCCTCTCTTCGCCTCCCCCCTCCCTCCCAGTCTTCCTCCCTCCCTCTCAGCCCTCTCTTCGCCTCCCCCCTCCCCCTCCCCAGTCTTCCTCCTCCTTCCAGCTCTCCTCTTCGCTCCCCCTCCCTCTTCTCCCGTCTTCCTCCTCCCTTCAGCTCCTCTTCGCCTCCCCTCCCAGTCCTCCTCCTCCTCCTTCTCAGCTCCTTCCTCGCCTCCCCCTCCCCTTCCCTCCCAGTCTTCCTCCTCCCTCCTTCCTCAGCCCTCTCTCCCCCCCTCCCCTCCCAGTTCCTCCTCCTCCTCTCAGCTCCTCCTTCGCCTCTCCTCCCCTCCCCTCCCTCCCAGTCTTCCTCCTCCCTCTCAGCTCCTCTCTCTTCTCGCCTCCCTCCCCCCCCTCCCCTCCCCTCCCAGTCTTCCTCCTCCCTCTCAGCTCCTCTTCGCTCCTCCCCCTCCCCTCCCTCGTCTTCCTCCTCCTTCAGCCCTCTATCTGCCTCCCCCCTCCTCCCAGTGCCCTCGCAGCTCCTTCTCGCCTCCTCCCCCCCCCCCCTCCCTCCCCAGTCTCCCTCCTCCCTCCTCAGCCTCTCTTCGCCTCCTCCCTCCCAGTCTCCTCCTCCTCTCAGCCCTTCCTTCCTCCTCCCCCCTCCCCTCCCCAGTCTTCCTCCTCCTCCTCTCAGCTCCTCTTCGCCCCTCTCCTCCCCCTCCCTCCAGCCTCCCCTCCTCCCAGCTCCTCCTCGCCTCCCCTTCCCCAGTCCTCCTCCTCCTTCTCAGCCTCTCGCTCCCCTCCCCTCCTCCCAGTCTTCCTCCTCTCAGCCCTCTCTCCCCCTCTCCCCTCCCTCCCAGTCTCCTCCTCCTCCTCAGCCTCTCTCGCCTCCCTCCCAGCCTCCTCCTCCGCCCTTCAGCCTTCCTCTCCCCCCTCCTCCCAGTCTCCTCCTCCTCTCAGCCCTCCTCTTCGCCCCCTCCCCAGTCTTCCTCCTCCTCAGCTCCTTCTCTTCGCCTTCCTCTCCCCCTCCCTCCTTCTCTCCTCAGCCTCCCTCCCAGTCTTCCTCCTTCCCTCAGCCTCGCCCTCCTCCTCCCCTCCTCAGTCTTCCTCCTCCCCTCCTCAGCCTCGCCTCCTCCTCTCCTCCCAGTTCCTCTCCTCCTCCTCCTCAGCTCCTCTCGTTCCCCCTCCTCCCTCCCTCCCAGTCTTCCTCCTCCTCCCAGCCTCTCCTCGCCCCTCCCCCCCTCCCTCCAGTCTTCCTCCCTCCGCTCTCTATCTATCTATCTATCAGCAAACCTGTTTCCTCCTCCTCCCTCTCAGCTCCTCTCTTCCCTCTCTCACGCAGGAGGTACGCCGCCCATTAGGCCAATTAGGCGCCTCAAGGCCGCCCCTTAACCCGCCCACTCGGGTCCTCCGCCGAGAACGAGTCTTTATCTCATTCGCGCTAATTCTGTTCGAGTCTTGCCTGCGCTTCGGTCTTCGTTCTGTCTCGCTTCTTCGGGGAGGCGAGGGGCGGCTGGGGCTCGCGAGGTCATCCTCATATCGCTCGCGTCATGTTTTGTACCTCCATCTACGCGTCTACTTACTACTTTTTATGCACTCACACAGACACACACACAGACACAGGAATACGCGCACACGCACATACACACAGACACGCAGACTCACACACACGTACACGCACGTACACACACACACACACACACACACACACACACACACACACGTACACACACACACACACACGCACACACACGTACACACACACACACACACACACACACACACACACACAACACACACACACACAGACACACACACACACACAGAAAATGTGAGCGTTTGCGACCTAGGCTTCCCTTTGAGTCCCAGCAGCGCGCAAGGGCGGCCCACCTGACCCTCCAAAAGCGCCGGTCACCGAAGCCAACACTCGCCGCCTCGCCAGCCGCCATCAACGCCCTCGCACGCACACACTCCCGCAGAAGTGTTATCAGTAGTTATAATTGTTATAAGAGTTATCAGCATTCGATTTCCTCAGCGACCCGCAACGCCTTTCCCGCGGATCTTGAAGGGACTCGATCATGCGGTTCCTCGGGCCATGAACAGAGGCTCGAGTGGCGCATCAGCCGAAACAAAAGGCGCTGTAGCTGCACGGGAGGAGGCCAAGGCGATCGCCCACCGCGAAACGAGCGGCCGAACGCTGCAGGTGGCAAGCAAGGCCTTCGTTCGGTGTAGGCACAAGGGCCGCTGGAGAGACTCCGGCTGTCCCTCAGCGCTGTCGTCGGACTCTCAGCCGCTCAGTGCCCTCGTGGACGACGGCTTTGACGGCTGTTGTAACGAGGTTCTTCAAGCGTGGTTGCAGGTAATATAACAATACACGACGGGGGCGGTGGGCGGGGGGGCGAAGAACGGGGGGGGGGGGGCGAAAGAAACACGGTCGAGGACCTCATATATGGTGGAGTATTTTTAACAAGTAGTCTTTCAGGTTGTGTGGTGAACCGGGCCATAAACCAGTGCAGTCTGTCACAGTAAACATGGCCAGACAGCATTCGGGATGGCCAGAAGGGAGTGAAGTGCCTCGGCATTTCCCTTCTAATTCTGATATGATGAATAAAACGTTCCTTGATCGCTGACTCTTATATATACGTATTTTAGTGGAAAGAGGATCAGGGAGAGTAAATTGAAGAGAGGAAAAGCAGTTTGGAAAAGTACGTTTTCCTCTGTTTTTCTTTGTAGTGTCCCCCGTGAGGTTCCTTTTATGTCCTGTTTACCACAAATAAACAAAGCGAAGACCGAGAGGAAGGAGGAGGAGGAGGAGGAGGAGGGGGAGGAGGAGAAGGAGGGGAAGGAGGAGGGAATATAGTTTGAGCAGTTTAATAGGTTGAGATGGAGGGCCGCTCGAGGGCATGCAGAGTTGTTGCATGAACGCCATGCAGATGTTGAAGCGAGGCGGAGCGGAATCTCGGGTTCTCGGGGGACGCCGAGGGAGAGACAGAGAGAGGGGGGGGGAGAAGGAGGGAGAGAGAGTGATAGAGAAAGGAGGAGGGAGGAGGGGGAGGGAGGGGGAGGGAGGAGGAGGGAGGAGGAGGAGGAGGAGGAAGGGAGGAAGGGAGGAGGAGGAGGAGGAGGAGGAGGAGGAGGAGGAGGAGGAGGAGGAGGAGGAGGAGGAAGGAGAGGGAGGGGGAGGAGGGAGGGAGGAGGAGGAGGAGGAGGAGGAGGAGGAGGAGGAGGAGGAGGAGGAGGAGGAGGAGGAGGAGGAGGAGGAGGAGGAGGAGGAGGAGGAGGAGGAGGAGGAGGAGGAGGAGGAGGAGGAGGAGGAGGAGGAGGAGGAGGAGGAGGAGGAGGAGGAGGAGGAGGAGGAGGAGGAGGAGGAGGAGGAGGAGGAGGAGGAGGAGGAGGAGGAGGAGGAGGAGGAGGAGGAGGAGGAGGAGGAGGAGGAGGAGGAGGAGGAGGAGGAGGAGGAGGAGGAGGAGGAGGAGGAGGAGGAGGAGGAGGAGGAGGAGGAGGAGGAGGAGGAGGAGGAGGAGGAGGAGGAGGAGGAGGAGGAGGAGGAGGAGGAGGAGGAGGAGGAGGAGGAGGAGGAGGAGGAGGAGGAGGAGGAGGAGGAGGAGGAGGAGGAGGAGGAGGAGGAGGAGGAGGAGGAGGAGGAGGAGGAGGAGGAGGAGGAGGAGGAGGAGGAGGAGGAGGAGGAGGAGGAGGAGGAGGAGGAGGAGGAGGAGGAGGAGGAGGAGGAGGAGGAGGAGGAGGAGGAGGAGGAGGAGGAGGAGGAGGAGGAGGAGGAGGAGGAGGAGGAGGAGGAGGAGGAGGAGGAGGAGGAGGAGGAGGAGGAGGAGGAGGAGGAGGAGGAGGAGGAGGAGGAGGAGGAGGAGGAGGAGGAGGAGGAGGAGGAGGAGGAGGAGGAGGAGGAGGAGGAGGAGGAGGAGGAGGAGGAGGAGGAGGAGGAGGAGGAGGAGGAGGAGGAGGAGGAGGAGGAGGAGGAGGAGGAGGAGGAGGAGGAGGAGGAGGAGGAGGAGGAGGAGGAGGAGGAGGAGGAGGAGGAGGAGGAGGAGGAGGAGGAGGAGGAGGAGGAGGAGGAGGAGGAGGAGGAGGAGGAGGAGGAGGAGGAGGAGGAGGAGGAGGAGGAGGAGGAGGAGGAGGAGAAGAAGAAGAAGAAGAAGAAGAAGAAGAAGAAGAAGAAGAAGGAGAAGGAGGAGGAGAACGAAGCAATACAAATGGAGGACAAGACAGATGAAGGCGATAAAATAGATTAACTTTCGGGCGCAAAAAAAGTCCAGATTTGAGCTTAAATAAAGAAACGAAAACAAGAAACCTAATACTTGGATAACTATCCCCCCTCCTTTATCTCCTCCCTCCCCCCCTGCTGCCACCCAGGCACCCTCCCCCTCCCCCCTCTTCTCCCTTGTGAGACCACACCAGATGTTTTTATTGCTTGAGTGGCTCGCTGGGTGGTTGGGGGAGAGAAAGAGCGAGGGAGAAGGGGAGAAGAAAAGAGAAAGAACGAAAGAGAGAGAGAGAGAGAAAATGAAAGAAAGAGAACAAGAGAGAAAGAGGAATAAAGAGGACGGGAGAGTGACAGAGACATAGAGAAGCAGAGAGCGAGCGGGCGAACGAGCGAGAAAGAGAGAGAGAGAGAGAGAGAGAGAGAGAGAGAGAGAGAGAGAGAGAGAGAGAGAGAGAGAGAGAGAGAGAGAGAGAGAGAGAGAGAGAGAGAGAGAGAGAGAGAGAGAGAGAGAGAGAGAGAGAGAGAGAGAGAGAGAGAGAGAGAGAGAGAGAGAGAGAGAGAGAGAGAGAGAGAGAGAGAGAGAGAGAGAGAGAGAGAGAGAGAGAGAGAGAGATGAAGACAGACAGAAAGAGAGAGAGAGATGAAGACAGAAAGAGAGAGAGAGAGATGGAGACAGAGAGAGAGAGAGAGGCATAGAGAAACATAAAGAGAGAAAGAGAGGGAGAGAGAAGAAGCAAAGATAAATGAAAAGCAAAAGATAATTTTTTTTCCGAAAATAATGCAAGTAAATATCCATGTCTCCCTTGGATGATAACTCACCGTCGACATGTCAGGAAAACTTCACTTCATATGTCACTGTCTCTTGACCGTCTCCCCCCTCTCCCATGCCCCCCCCCCCTACCTCCCCCATCATCGCTTGTCCCTCCCTCACCCCGCATCACTCTCCCTCCCTCCCCCCCACCTCCCCGCCTCGTGCCCCTCCTCCCCTTCTCCCTGCCGCATGCTACACCCCACCCTTCCTTCTCCCTGCCGCTACCCCCTCACCCCCCCCTTCTCCCTATCTATTGCCCTCCCCCCCTCCCCCATATATCCCCCTCCCACTGTTCGTGCCTCCTCCCCCCCTCAAAGAAGAGAACAAGAGAGAAAGAGGAATAAAAAAGGGACGGGAGAGTGACAGAGACATAGAGAAGCAGAGAGAGCGAGCGGGCGAACGAGCGAGAAGAGAGAGAGAGAGAGAGAGAGAGAGAGAGAGAGAGAGAGAGAGAGAGAGAGAGAGAGAGAGAGAGAGAGAGAGAGAGAGAGAGAGAGAGAGAGATATGAAGACAGACAGAAAGAGAGAGAGAGATGAAGACAGAAAGAGAGAGAGAGAGAGAGAGAGAGAGAGAGAGAGAGAGAGAGAGAGAGAGAGAGAGAGAGAGAGAGAGAGAGAGAGAGAGAGAGAGAGAGAGAGAGAGAGAGAGAGAGAGAGAGAGAGAGATGGAGACAGAGAGAGAGAGAGAGGCATAGAGAAACATAAAGAGAGAAAGAGAGGGAGAGAGAAGAAGCAAAGATAAATGAAAAGCAAAAGATAATTTTTTTTCCGAAAATAATGCAAGTAAATATCCATGTCTCCCTTGGATGATAACTCACCGTCGACATGTCAGGAAAACTTCACTTCATATGTCACTGTCTCTTGACCGTCTCCCCCCTCTCCCATGCCCCCCCCCCCCTACCTCCCCCATCATCGCTTGTCCCTCCCTCACCCCGCATCACTCTCCCTCCCTCCCCCCCACCTCCCCGCCTCGTGCCCCTCCTCCCCTTCTCCCTGCCGCATGCTACACCCCACCCTTCCTTCTCCCTGCCGCTACCCCCTCACCCCCCCCTTCTCCCTATCAATTGCCCACATTCCTCCACAGAAGAAGGACAAAATAAAGTATGAATTACACAGAGATAGTAAAGATAAGGAAGATAGATGGAGATTCATTAGATTTTTATTCTATCTAATTTTTTTTTTTTTTTTTTTTTTTTAGTTCCTGCCTAATCCAATATTCATATTCGTCAACCTATGTTCCTCATTTTTATTTGTATGTTTGCGTTCACACATTAATTTTATTTTGAGGGAAACAAACTTCACTTCGGTTCAGTGACACTGATTTTTATTTCTTTCCAACACGAAAGAAGTGAAGCAAAGAAACTCAATTTATAAGCGAATTGAAGCATGACATGCTGAGGCATCGAAAACCGTAACCAAAAAGACTGAAGCAATTTGAACCAAAAAGACTGAAGCAATTTGATCCAAAAAGACTGAAGCAATTTGATCCAAAAAGACTGAAGCAATTTGATCCAAAAAGACTGAAGCAATTCGAACCAAAAAGACCGAAGCAATTTGATCCAAAAAGACTGAAGCAATTTGATCCAAAAAGACTGAAGCAATTTGATCCAAAAAGACTGAAGCAATTCGGAACTAAAAAAGACTGAAGCAATTTGATCCAAAAAGACTGAAGCAATTTGATCCAAAAAGACTGAAGCAATTTGATCCAAAAAGACTGAAGCAATTTGATCCAAAAAGACTGAAGCAATTTGATCCAAAAAGACTGAAGCAATTTGAACCAAAAAGACTGAAGCAATTTGATCCAAAAAGACTGAAGCAATTTGAACCAAAAAGACTGAAGCAATTTGATCCAAAAAGACTGAAGCAATTTGATCCAAAAAGACTGAAGCAATTTGATCCAAAAAGACTGAAGCAATTCGAACCAAAAAGACCGAAGCAATTTGATCCAAAAAGACTGAAGCAATTTGATCCAAAAAGACTGAAGCAATTTGATCCAAAAAGACTGAAGCAATTCGAACCAAAAAGACCGAAGCAATTTGAACCAAAAAGACTGAAGCAATTCGAACCAAAAAGACTGAAGCAATTTGATCCAAAAAGACTGAAGCAATTTGATCCAAAAAGACTGAAGCAATTTGATCCAAAAAGACTGAAGCAATTTGATCCAAAAAGACTGAAGCAATTCGAACCAAAAAGACTGAAGCAATTTGATCCAAAAAGACTGAAGCAATTTGATCCAAAAAGACTGAAGCAATTTGATCCAAAAAGACTGAAGCAATTTGATCCAAAAAGACTGAAGCAATTTGATCCAAAAAGATCAGCATGGAAACCAGCATCGAGCATGATCTCAAAGACTGGAAGCAATTTGAACCAAAAAGACCGAAGCAATTTGATCCAAAAAGACTGAAGCAATTTGAACCAAAAAGACCGAAGCAATTTGATCCAAAAAGACTGAAGCAATTTGAACCAAAAAGACCGAAGCAATTTGATCCAAAAAGACTGAAGCAATTTGATCCAAAAAGACTGAAGCAATTTGATCCAAAAAGACTGA
>BOPN01003545.1:7500-10000 GCA_017312705.2 Penaeus japonicus | reverse complement strand
ATTCCTCTTTCCCTCGTCCAAGTTTCTTTATTTTTCGTTCTTTCATGTTTTTGTCTTGCCTTGATTACTTTCTTTCTTCATCTTTTCCCCTCCTCCTCATTTTCTTCTTTTCCCTCTTCTTCATCACCCTGTTCTTTTTTTGTATGCTTCTTCTCCTTTATCTTCTTATTTCTCTTATTTCCCTCCTTCACGTCTTTCCTCCAGCAGGATGTCAGGGCACATTCCTTAATTAATGAGAGACATGTCAATCACAGACACAACCATAAACGTTTAGCACGGAAGACAAAGAAGTATATTATCAAAGGAAAAGTTCAACCAGTGACGTTATTCAAACCATATATATATATATATATATTGCTTGAAATCTACGGCATATGCCATTGTGTTAGTAAATGTATAGGAAATGCGTTATATCAGTAAAATAGATTGATATAACAGTTGGTAAAGTCATTTGAAACACCCTTTTGCTACAGCCAAGATTTTTTTTATTACCTGTCGCCCCCTAAAAGATGTTGATGAATCAATTAAATAAACTTCTGACACTCATATTGCAGATGCTGGCCCATTGCAGATTTCATTTTCATTCGTTAATAATGCTGGCAGCCAAACTGATTTGCTACCTCAGCTTTTATAGTAGTTACTTAATCTTACAGCTCGTGTCGTTTGATAGATAGAATGATCTAACCGCAGTGATTATTATTATTATTATTTTATCTATTTATTTTTTTTTTAACGGAGGTGCTGCCCTTGCCTGCCCTGATGCCCTTCCTGACGCCAACCTTTGCACTGCGGGAAGACACAGACCCACGTACTGAACGTCGGCTAGATTTGTCCGTAGAGTATATGGTTCAAAGTTGATTTACAATTTTTTGAAGTAATCAATGATCATTTTACTTCATCCTTATCGCCAGTATGATAAGGATATCTTTCCACAGGTTTACTCGTACTAATGAGAGCTTCAAAAATACGGATTAAAATTCTTCAGCACAGTTGATCGTTCCCGTCGTGTCTGTATATTGTGTGTAGCTTATTGGTGTCATTTTGCGGCTAAAAAAACATTTCTTACCGATCATGCCTATTGGAAACTCCTTTCTCGCCTACGTATACTACAATAATTATTTAGATAAGCTCCTATGAATTAACATCTGATTACTACAGTTAATGCGAGTTCATCTAAATTCGCCATTTCACTTGAATTACACGCAGGCTCATAAAAGGAGCAGGGAACAAGTGGGCAAATGAATCGCTTTTTAGCCCTGCAGTCTCTGAGCAGCGAACAAGATGGCGCCGACTCGTGACGTCACAAAAGACGTCGTAGTTCACTCCCATTCATCTCTGAGCCGAAGATGAATGCTCCTTGAACCCGCCACCACTCCCTCCTCACTCCCTTCTCACTCATGTCCCTCTCCCTACTCGCTCCTTCTCCTTTCCTCCTCCCTCTCCCTACTCGCTCCTTCTCCTTTCCTCCTCCCTCTCCCTCTTTACTTCCTCCCCCTCTTCTCCCTCCCGCCACTCCCTCGCTCTTCCTTACTTCTCCTTTCTGACTCCCTTCCTTCCCCACCACTCCCCCTCCTTCCCTCCTCCTTCCCCCGTCCTTCTCTCATCCTTCCCTCTTCCTTCCTAACCCCCCTTCCCCCCCTTCCCCCCTCCGGTGCAGTCGCCTGAGCGCCGCGAATTCCGCGACAAAAAGCGGCTCCATTTCAGCCACAAAACCCGCGCGAAACGGCGTCTTCGGCGTTTAATGGCGGCGGTTGGAGGAACCTTTTCTTTTTTTTCTTTTTCTTGTTCTTCTTCCTCCTCCTTCTCCTCCTCCTTCTTTTTCTTCTTTTTTTACGGCTCTATACCCCCTCCTTCCCTCCCTCTTCCTCTCCCCCCTTCCCTTGTTATGTCTTGTATCTTGCTCATCCAACCCTTTCTTGATCCCCCTCCCCCCTCCCCCTCCCCCCCTTATATGGTCGAAATACCTTTACACGGATCGATGGCTTCTCGTAGCTGTTTGAAGAGCGAACCTCGAGAAGCTTCTGTCGTCTGGAAGGAGTGAAAAGGGAGTGGGCGGGATGGGGGGCGGGGTGGAGGAGGTAGAAGGAAAGAGGGCGTTAAATCAAGGAGGAATATGAGACGGGTAAAAAAAAATTATGTGTGTGTGTTGGTGTGGGTGTTTGAGTTTGCTTGCGAGTTTGCGTGCATGCGCGTCAGCGTTTCAGACCTGAGACATTCAGGAAAGAAGCCATGATAAAACTTGCTTTCTTATCACTGAATTATTTGATTTAAGTCATAATTTTCAGTCCCTGGAGGCACGACCAACCCGCAGTCATGCATAAGCGATATTCTTAAAGAGGGGATTGAATTCTCCTTCTGAAGGAAGTTTTGGAAAATGCTCGCTTGAAAGACTTACGTCATCATGACGACTGTAGTGGAGATGCCACCTCGTGGCTGGCGCTCTTGCAGGGGGCGGTGCGAGTCATCAAGGAGTTGCAGGAATCTAGTTAAGGGGTTGCAG
>BOPN01003544.1:140000-145000 GCA_017312705.2 Penaeus japonicus | reverse complement strand
TCACGCCAACTCCAACATTTTCTCCTTGCCCTTCCCTCCCCTTACCCCTCTCCTCGCCTCTCTTCCTCTACCTCCCTCAACTCTTCCTCCTCTCCTCTCCTCTCTCCCTCACCTCTTCCTCCTCTCCTCCCTCCCTCACCTCTTCCTCCTCTCCTCTCCTCCCTCCCTCACCTCTTCCTCCTCTCCTCTCCTCCCTCCCTCACCTCTTCCTCCTCTCCTCCCTCCCTCACCTCTTCCTCCTCTCCTCCCTCCCTCCCTCACCTCTTCCTCCTCTCCTCCCCTCCCTCCCTCACCTCTTCCTCCTCTCCTCCCTCCCTCACCTCTTCCTCCTCTCCTCTCCTCCCTCCCTCACCTCTTCCTCCTCTCCTCCCTCCCTCACCTCTTCCTCCTCTCCTCCCTCCCTCACCTCTTCCTCCTCTCCTCCCTCCCTCCCTCACCTCTTCCTCCCTCCTCTCTCCTCTCCTCCCTCCCTCACCTCTTCCTCCTCTCTTCTCCTCCCTCACTCCTTCTTCCTCCTCTCCTTCTCCTCCCCTCCCTCCCTCACCTCTTCCTCCTCTCCTCCCTCCCTCACCTCTTCCTCCTCTCCTCTCCTCCCTCCCTCACCTCTTCCTCCTCTCCTCCCTCCCTCACTTCTTTCCTCCTCTCCCTCTCCTCTCCTCCCTCCCTCACCTCTTCCTCCTCTCCTCCCCTCCCTCACCTCTTCCCCCTCTCCTCCCTCCCTCACCTCCTTCCTTCTCTCCTCTCCTCCCTCACCTCTTCCTCCTCTCCTCCCCTCCCTCCCTCCCTCTCCTCTTCCTCCTCTCCTCCCTCCCTCACCTCTTCCCCCTCTCCTCCCTCCCTCACCTCTTCCTTCTCTCCCTCTCCTCCCTCACCTCTTCCTCCTCTCCTCTCCTCCCTCACCTCTTCCTCCTCTCCTCTCCTCCCTCCCTCCCTTCTACCCCTTTCCTCCTCTCCTCTCCTCCCTCCCTCACCTCTTCCTCCTCTCCTCCCTCCCTCACCTCTTCCTCCTCTCCTCTCCTCCCTCCCTCACCTCTTCCTCCTCTCCTCCCCCCTCCTCACTCCTTCCTCCCTCCTCCCCTCCCTCCCTCACCTCTTCCTCCTCTCCTCTCCTCCCTCCCTCACCTCTTCCTCCTCTCCTCTCCTCCCTCCCTCACCTCTTCCTCCTCTCCTCCCTCCCTCACCTCTTCCTCCTCTCCTCTCCTCCCTCCCTCACCTCTTCCTCCTCTCCTCTCCTCCCTCCCTCACCTCTTCCTCCTCTCCTCTCCTCCTCTCTCACCTCTTCCTCCTCTCCTCTCCTCCCTCCCTCACCTCTTCCTCCTCTCCTCTCCTCCCTCCCTCACCTCTTCCTCCTCTCCTCCCTCCCTCACCTCTTCCCCTCTCTCCTCCCCCTCCCTCCCTCACCTCTTCCTCTCTCTCTCTCCTCTCTTCTCCTCCCTCCCTCACCTCTTCCTCCTCCCCTCTCCTCCCTCCTTCACCTCTTCCTCCTCCCCTCTCCTCCCTCCCTCCCCTCTTCCTCCTCTCCTCTCCTCCCTCTCTCCCCTCTTCCTCCTCTCCTCCCTCCTTCACCTCTTCCTCCTCCCCTCTCCTCCCTCCCTCACCTCTTCCTCCTCCCCTCTCCTCCCTCCTTCAACTCTTCCTCCTCTCCTCTCCTCCCTCTCTCCCCTCTTCCTCCTCTCCTCCCTCCCTCACCTCTTCCTCCTCTCCTCTCCTCCCTCCCTCACCTCTTCCTCCTCTCCTCTCCTCCCTCCCTCAACTCTTCTCCTTCTCCTCTTCCCCTCCCTCACCTCTTCCTCCTCTCCCTCTCCTCCCTCCCTCACCTCTCCCTCCTCTCCTCTCCTCCCTCCCTCACCTCTTCCCCTCTCTCCTTCTCTCCTCCCCTCCCTCACCTCCTTCCTCCTCTCCTCTCCTCCTCCCCCTCACCTCTCTTCCTCCTCTCCTCTCCTCCCTTCTCCCTCACCTTCTTTCCTCCTCTCTCTTCTCCTCCCTCCTCACCTTCCTCCTCTCCTCTCCTCCCTCCCTCACCTCTTCCTCCTCTCCTCTCCTCCCTCCCTCACCTCTTCCTCCTCTCCTCTCCTCCCTCCCTCACCTCTTCCTCCTCTCCTCTCCTCCCTCCCTCACCTCTTCCTCCTCTCCTCCCTCCCTCACCTCTTCCTCCTCTCTCTTCCTCCCCTCCCTCACCTCTTCCTCCTCCTCCTCCTCCTCCTCCTCACTCCCCTCCTCCTCCTCCTCCCTTACCCCCTCCTCCCTCCACCCCTCTCCTCCCCTCTCCCTCCCCACCCCCTCTTCCTCCTCTCCTCTCCTCCCTCCCTCACCTCTTCCTCCTCTCCTCTCCTCCCTCCCTCACCTCTTCCTCCTCTCCTCTCCTCTCCCCTCCTCACCTCTTCCTCCTCTCCCTCTCCTCCTCCCTCCCCCTCACCTCCTCCTCCTCTCCTCTCCTCCCTCCCTCACCTCTTCCTCCTCTCCTCCCTCCCTCACCTCTTCCTCCTCTCCTCTCCTCCCTCCCTCACCTCTTCCTCCTCTCCTCTCCTCCCTCCCTCCCCTCTTCCTCCTCTCCCTTCCCCTTCCTCCCTCACCTCTTTCCTTCATCCTCTCCTCTCCTCCCCTCCCTCACCTCTTCCTCCTCTCCTCTCCTCCCTCCCTCACCTCTTCCTCCTCTCCTCCCTCCCTCACCTCTTCCTCCTCTCCTCCTCCCTCACTCCTTCCTCCTCTCCCTCCCTCCCCCTCCCTCACCTCTCTCTTCCTCCTCTCTCCTCTCCCCTCCCTCCCTCACCTCTTCCTCCCTCCTCCCTCCCCTCACCTCTTGCTCCTCTCCTCTCCTCCCTCCCCTCACTCCTTCCTCTCTCCCTCTCCTCCCTCACCCTTCCCTCCCTCTCCTCTCCTCCCTCCCTCACCTCTT
The DNA here is from genome assembly GCA_017312705.2 of Penaeus japonicus. NCBI lineage: Eukaryota > Metazoa > Arthropoda > Malacostraca > Decapoda > Penaeidae > Penaeus > Penaeus japonicus. The sequence continues at coordinate 142,104 of BOPN01003544.1, read as the reverse complement.
CCTCCTCTCTTCTCCTCCCTCCCTCTCACTCCTTCCCTCCTCTCCTCTCCTCCCTCCCTCACCTCTTCCTCCTCTCCTCCCTCCCTCACCTCTTCCTCCTCTCCTCTCCTCCCTCCTCACTCCTTCCCTCCTCCTCCCTTCTCCTCCCTCCCTCCTTCCTCCTCCCCCTCTCCCTCCCTCCCCCCCTCCCCTCCTCCTCCCTCCCTCCCCTCTTCCTCCTCTCCTCTCCTCCCTCCCTCACCTCTTCCTCCTCTCCTCTCCTCCCTCCCTCACTCCTTTTCCTCCTCTCCTCTCCTCCCTCCCTCACCTCTTCCTCCTCTCCTCCCTCCCTCACTCCTTTCCCCCTCTCCTCCCTCCCTCACCTCTTCCTCCTCTCCTCCCTCCCTCACCTCTTCCTCCTCCTCCCCTCCCTCCCTCCCTCACCTCTTCCTCCTCTCCTCCCTCCCTCCCTCACCTCTTCCTCCTCTCCTCCCTCCCTCACCTCTTCCTCCTCTCCTCCCTCCCTCACCTCTTCCTCCTCTCCTCTCCTCTCCTCCCTCACCTCTTCCTTCCCCCTCTCTTCCTCCTCTCCTCCCTCACATCACCTCTTCCTCCTCCCTCCCTTACCTCTTCCTCCCCCCCCCCCTCTCCTCCCTCCCTCACATCTTCCTTCCCTCTCTCTTCCTCCTCTCCTCCCTCACATCACCTCATCCCCCTCTCCTCCCTCTTCTCCCTCACCTCTCCTCCCTCTTCTCACCTCTTTCTGTCCCCCCCCTCTCCTCACTCCTCTCCCCCATTCCTCCCTCCCTCACCTCTCCTCCCTCTCCCTCTCTCATCTCTTCCCCCTCTCCTCCTTCACATCACCTCTTTCTCCTCCCCTCTTCTCACCTCTTCCGTCCCCCCCCCCCCCCCCCCTCCCTCTCCTCACCTCTTTCGTCCCCCTCTCCTCACCTCTTCCTCCTCCCCTCCCCCTCCTCTCCTCCCTCTCCTCACCTCTCCTCCCTCTCCTCCTCTCCCCCCACCCTCCCCGTCGCAGGAGGGAGACGACGGCTGCCGTGATTTTTATCTCCCCGGCGCCGCGACAGGTGAGTGGCATATTTAACACAAGGACTTCAGAGGCCCTCCCCGCTGCTAGTCCATGGGAACAAATGAAAAATGATAATGATGTCAGCACTCATTGTTTCAACGTTTATAAAAGGGAACCCCGTCGTTTGGCGCGTGGGAAGTGTGTGTGTGTGTGTGTGTGGAGGGGGGGAGGGGGAGGGAAGGGGGGAGGGTTTGGGGTAGGGGGTAAGGGGTAGGGGAAGTTATCTACAGTCGAGAAAGAATTTGAAGGTCCGGTTTTCGTTTCTTATCTTGCGTGTCTGTCGTTGTGGAATGAAATGGAGACTTCGAGATGCTGGTCGATTTGGCAGTGACACCCGCGACTGTCATTGCAACACGGCGTTGAGTATGGCACTGTTGGCACTGTTGGCACTCAGCAACAACGTGCAACCGCAATGATCAACCTTGATAAAAAAAATAGATAAAAAAAGTAAATTCCTTACCACGTTCAAACTAAACTTCAATATAAAAAAAATGTAAAAGAAATGAAAACACAATGGATAGAAAACTGTATTAAAAAAATGAAGGAAAAAAAGTTGATAAAGAGAGAGAGAAAAACGAAACCTAAAAATCTTTCTCGGGGAGAGGTAAGTGTAGACAGGGAGGAGGGGAGGGGGGGGGGATGGGGAGGGTAGAGGGGAAAAGGAGAATGGGGTGGGGGGGGAGGGGGGGAGGGAGAGGTATCTTCCCTCCCCCCTTCCCTTCTCCATTCTTTCCTGTAACACGTCAAGTGATAATGTCAAGCGAGGCTCCATTTTTTCAACAATATGTAGTTTGTAAAGAATGTTATGAGCGATTGTGCGATTTTTCTTTTTTTTTTTTTTTTTTTTTTCTTTCCTTTTTTTTTTTTTTTTTTTTTTTTTTTTTGGTCCAACAAGAAAATATCTGAATACGATTTTTTTCCCCTGTCTTTCTCTCTCTCTCTCTCTCTCTCTCTCTCTCTCTCTCTCTCTCTCTCTCTCTCTCTCTTCTCCCTCCGTCGCTTTTTGCAAGGAAGATAGAAAATCAATTGAAAAAAATG
>BOPN01003544.1:115000-117500 GCA_017312705.2 Penaeus japonicus | reverse complement strand
GATGTATTAGATGATATAATCACATTAGTTTCCAAATTTATAATGTAATATCATATCATACTATCCCAGACGTATCAAAGCTTGCCTATGTAGCTATTTAGGCTAGTGAAAAAAAGACTAAATTAAACTTAAAAAAAATAAATAAATAAAATCCATTTCACGTTATTTCCCTCAGCCAAACAAAGCCAGCTGTTTATAAGGGCCTGGATACCTTTAAGGCAACAACACTCTGACACATTTAAGCGTTTATATATATTTTTCTCTCTCTCTTTTTTCCAAGCGTTCTCAGTCAAATAGCATGTCCAAGAATTAACCTACAGTTAATTTCTGTTACTCTTATTCATTTTTTCAGATTCGCCAATGAGCTTACGGTATCCGATCCGATAGATCAAGTACTTTGACTTCATTTTAGATTCTTTTTCAATCCTGCTACAGGTCGAGGGTACAGTGCAGAAAACAAATGTGACTGCTGTGTTGTTAAAATGAATAGTGATTTAACGTTTGTCGTCCGTAATACAGTTTAGTTTGATGTATTTATGTTTGTGTATCATGGATTTATCAAGTCATAATCATATATATCTGCATGTATATATATATATATATTTACTATATATATATATATATATATATATATATATATATATATATATATATATATATGTATATATATATATATATATATATATATATATATATATATATATATATATATATATATATATATACATATATACATTACACACACAGACACACATATACACTCATATATATATATAATATATACTGTATATATATATATATATATATATATATATATATATATATATATATATATATATATATATACATATATGTATGTATGTATGTGAGCAAATATACACATATATATATATATATATACATATATATATATATATATATATATATATATATATATATATGTACACATGAGTGTGTATGTGTGTTTTTGTGTGTGTGAAGCAATCTTAATGATAGTTTGGCAACTATATGTAGAAACAGGTATTAGCAAGTAATTAGTATCCACTTCTTTACTCGCTTTTCCACTAAACGCAAATCATTTTGTTGATTGTGAGTTGCAATAGTAGGCAATTAAAGCGTTGATACATCGGTTGCATAACTATTCTTGGAGTCTATGCTTCTTACTGAATATTGGTTTAGGTTTCAAAGATGTGTGCGGTATTTGCATATGTCAGAGAATAGTTCAGGCTTGCTTTGCTTGCGAAGATGTATATGTGTAGAGAAGTATGTGTATGGGCATTGGGTTTGAGTGTGTCTGCGTGTGTGTGTGTGTGTGTGTGTGTGTGTGTCGGCTGTGTGTCTGTTAGTTTGTATGTTTGTATGATTGTGTGTGTGTGTGTGTGTGTGTGTGTGTGTCGACTGTGTGTCTGTTAGTTTGTATATTTGTATGATTGTGTGTGTATGTGTGTGTGCTTGTGTTTGTATGTGATTGTGTGTGTGTGTGTGTGTTTGAATGCATTGTTTGTGTTTTTATGTATGTATGTATACTCGCATATACGTTTTATGATGCTTTAGATAAAAAAGAGAGATTTAGACTTAAACTATCTTTTATCTTCCTAAAAAAAAGAAAGAAAAAAAAACAGTAAGCCGGCATATAATTCGTTTGATTAAATATAGTTCAGTGCAAACAAACACATTATTCGGCCGAAGCATAATTCATTAAACATTTCCGATGACAAACACTCGTAATTCATATGAATATCAACCCATCCTGCGGTAGAAACAGGTCGGGAACAAGTTACTCTTATTCAGATGAACTTTAATGTACTTTCAATTGAAAATGCAATACGCTGAAGTTAAATCGAAATGTGCCAAGAAATGCTGAAGGCAAAACAAAATACGTTAAAAGTAATACGAAATTACTCATAGTCAGAGTCAAAGTCAAAATTCAAAATACAATAAAGAGAAGATCAAAGAAAAAGAAGTAACATAAAACAAAATAACCAAAAAAGCGAAAACAAAAAAGACCAGACCTAAAAAAAAAAATAAAAATAAAAAAAAAATAAGCCTAAACTCAGGCCAAAACAAGACCAAAGCCAAAACAAAACAAACCCAAAGACCAAGCCAGAGAATCCACTTCAAGTTAAGCCACAAGTACTCCAAAGTCATGACTATTACCATGTTATACCTGTTTATGTCCTCAGCGCTGTCATGTCTGAGGCCAACCTTTTAACCTCGAGGTCTGGCTCACATCCCTGTATTCAACGTCGACTTTCAATTATGTCTGGATTATAATTAGTGATCTCCATATGTAATCAGACCTAAGAATATTGCTAATTACAAACCTTGATTAGAAGCAAAAGAGTTATGTTACAAATTGGCTGCCAGAGTCTTCCTTAATGAGATCATCCAAAAGAAATAATTCCGTGGGTTTCCCTGCTTCCATCCCCCCCTCCCCTATCCTCCTTTCCCCTCCCCATCCTCCCCTCCCCTCCCCGTGGGTTTGTTTTCCTCGGTCGGG
>BOPN01003544.1:77500-82500 GCA_017312705.2 Penaeus japonicus | reverse complement strand
TAAAGAGTAAGTGAAGAAGTGAAAGAGTAAGAGAGTAACTGAGAAAGATATATTTTGAGAGAGAGCAAGCGAGAGAGAGAGAGAGGCAAAGAGAGAAAGAGAGAGAGAAAGAGAGAGAGAGAGAGAGAGGTAAAGCGAGAGAGAGAGAGAGAGAGAGAGAGAGAGAGAGAGAGAGAGAGAGAGAGAGAGAGAGAGAGAGGGGGGGGGGGAGGAGAGAGAGAGAGAGAGAGAGAGAGAGAGAGAGAGAGAGAGAGAGAGAGAGAGAGAGAGAGAGAGAGAGAGAGAGAGAGAGAGCAAGAGAAATAGATAGATAGATAGATAGATAGAGATAGATAAAGAGAGAGAGAGAGAGAGAGAGGAAGGTAATGAAAGAGGGAGAGAGGAGGGGAGAGAAGAGAGGGAGGGAGGAAGAGGGAGACAAGCACAAGAGAAAGGTATGGGATATGTTAACACGGTCAGAGTTATGAGTCAACATTAATTTTTAGCACTTTGAGTACTTCAATTTTGCAGGACTTTGTCGATTCAACTTACGCCTATCTCTTTTTTATCCTTTCTCTTCTTATATCTATTCCTATCTTTATTTATTCTTTTTTTTCTGATATCTATTTCTATCCTTATTATTTTTTATCCCTATTCGAAGTTTTATTCTTATCTTTATACTCCTACTCCTACTCTTACTCTTACTCTTACTCTCACTCTTACTCTCACTCTTACTCTTACTCTTACTCTCACTCTCACTCTCACTCTCACTCTTACTCTTACTCTTACTCTCACTCTTACTCTCACTCTTACTCTAACTCTTACTCTTACTCTCACTCTCACTCTCACTCTCACTCTCACTCCCACTCTCACTCTTACTCTTACTCTCACTCTCACTCTTACTCTTACTCTTACTCTCACTCTCACTCTCACTCTCACTCTCACTCTCACTCTCACTCTCACTCTCACTCTCACTCTCACTCTCACTCTTACTCTTACTCTTACTCTCACTCTCACTCTCACTCTTACTCTTACTCTTACTCTTACTCTTACTCTTACTCTTACTCTCACTCTCACTCTTACTCTTACTCTTACTCTTACTCTTACTCTCACTCTTACTCTTACTCTTACTCTTACTCTTACTCTTACTCTCACTCTCACTCACTCTCACTCTCACTCACACTCTTACTCTTACTTACCACTCTTACTTACCTACTTCTCCATTTACTCTCACTAATTTCCATTTCACTCTTACTCTACTTCTTACTTCTTACTCTCATTCTCAATTTACTCTCACTCTCACTCATTCACTTCACTCTCACTCTTACTCTTACTTCATCACCTTACTCTTACCTTACCTACTCTTACTCACTCTTACTCTCACTCTCACTCTTACTCTTACTCTTACTCCTACTCTCACTCACTCTCTCTCTCACTTTTACTCTTACTCTTACTCTCACTCTCACTCTCACTCTTACTCTTACTTTTACTCTCACTCTCACTCTCACTCTCACTTTTACTCTTACTCCTACTCTTACTCTTACTCTTACTCTCACTCTTACTCTTACTCTCACTCTCACTCTCACTTTTACTCTTACTCTTACTCTTACTCACTTCATCTTTTCTATTTCACTCTACTTACCTACTCTCACCTACTCTCACTTTACTCTTACTCACTCTCACTCTCACTCTCACTCTCACTCACTCTCACTCTCACTTCACTCTTACTTCACTTTACTCTTACTCTTACTTCTACTTTACTTCACTTCTACTCTTACTCTTACTCTCACTTTACTTACTCACTCTCACTTCCATTTTACTTCTTACTTACTTCTTACTTCTCACTCTTACTTCTTACTTTACTTTACTCTCACTCACTTCACTCTCACTCACTCACTCACTCTCACTCTTACTTCTTACTTTACTTTACTCTTACTCTTACTTTCATTTTACTTTACTCTTACTCTCTCACTTACTTACTTTACTTACTTCACTTACCACTTCACTACTCACTACTCTCTCTTACTCTTACTCTTACTCTTACTCTCTTACTCTCACTCTCACTCACTTTTACCTACTCTTACTTTACTCTTACTCTCACTCACTCACTCTTCACTCACTCACTTACTTCCTTACTTTACTTCACTTCACTCACTATCACTCTTACTCTCACTCTTACTCTACTTTACTTTACTCTCACTCACTCTCACTTTTACTCTACTCTTACTTACTCTTACTCTCACTCACTCACTCTCACTCTCACTCTTACTCTCCATTTACCTACTCTCACTCTTACTCTCACTCTCACTCACTCACTCACTCACTCTCACTCTTACTCACTCACTCACTCACTCTCACTCTCACTCACTCTCACTCTTACTCTTTACTCTCACTTACTCTCACTCTTACTCTTTACTCTTACTCTCACCACTCTCACTTTACTCTTACTCCTACTTTACTCTCACTCTCACTTACTCTTACTTCATTTTACTCTCACTCTACTCTACTACTTTACTCTCACTCTCACTCTTACTCTCACTTACTTACTCACTCTCACTCTACTTCACTTACTCTTACTCTCACTCTCACTTCTTACTTTACTCTTACTCTCACTCTTACTCCTACTCTTACTCTACCACTCACTCTCACTCTTACTCTACTCCTACTCTTTACCTTTACCTACTCTCACTCTCACTCTCACTTTTACTCTACTCTCACTTCCTACTCACTCTACTTTACTCCTACTCTTACTCTTACTCTCACTCTCACTCTCACTCTCACTTTCACTCTCACTCACTCTTACCTACTCCTACTCTACTTTATCACTCTCACTCTCACTCTCACTCTTACTCTTACTCCTACTTACCTACTCTCACTCACTCCCACTCTACTCTACTCCTACTCTACTCTTACTCACTCTCATTCTCACTCTCACTCTCACTTTCACTCTTACTCTCACTCTTACTCTTATTCTTACTCTTATTCTTACTCTCACTCTCACTCTCACTCTTACTCTTACTCTTATTCTTACTCTCACTCTCACTCTCACTCTTAATTTTACTCTTATTCTGCCTCACTTCACTCACTCTACTTATTCTTACTCTCACTCTCACTCTCACTCTTACTCTCACTCTTACTCTTACTCTTATTCTTATTCTTACTCTTATTCTTACTCTCACTCTCACTCTTACTCTCACTCTTACTCTCACTCTTACTCTTATTCTTACTCTCACTCTCACTCTTACTCTTACTCTTACTCTTACTCTCACTCTCACTCTCACTCTTACTCTCACTCTTACTCTTACTCTTATTCTTACTTCTTATTCTTACTCTCACTCTCACTCTCACTCTTACTCTTACTCTTATTCTTACTCTTATTCTTACTCTCACTCTCACTCTCACTCTTACTTTACTTATGTTTACTCTCACTTTCACTACTCTTATTTTACTTCACTTTCACTCTCACTTACCCCATTTTACTCTTATTTATTTCATTTCACTTCACTCACTTTACTTGCATTTCACTCTCTCACTCTCACTTCATTTATTTACTTCACTCTCACTCTCACTTCATTTACTTACTTACTCTCACTCTACTCTCACTCTTACTCTCACTCACTACTTCATTTACTTCACTCACTCTTACTTACTTACTTTACTCACTCACTTCACTTTCACTCTACTTACTTCATTTACTCTCACTCTCTCTCTTACTCTTACTCTTACTCTTACTCACACTACTCTACTTTACTTACTTACTCACACTTACTCTTACTTCATTTTACTCTCACTCTCACTCACTCTCACTTTACTTCACTCTCACTCTTACTTCTACTTCATTTCATTTACTAATTTCACTTCATTTTATTTACTTCTTACTTATTTACTCATCACCACTTATTTGTTTACTCACTTCACTACTTCACTTCATTTACTTAATTCACACTTTACTTACTCTTATTCTTATTTACTCACTTACTTACCTACTCACCTTTACTCTTACCCTTATTATTATTCTTATTCTAATTCTTCGCTGAACTACTACTAAAATAAATATATATGAAAAGACAAGAAAAAAACATGAAAAGAAAAACAGAAAAAAATAATAAAACGCAAAAGTTTATCAAAAATCCAAGACCAAAATAAGTTCCTTAATACACGCAACGAAAAGGAACATGGAAAGAAAATGAAGGTCATTAGAATTTTAATCTTTTTTCTTCTTCTTCTTCTTCTTCTTTTTCTTCTTACTAATAAAGTCACGCATGAACTTTTATAACTGGGAAAACGAATAGATTCATTGTTAGATATATAAATGGATTTTCGTTCTTATCATTTCCATATTTTTTTTTTTTTCTTTTTTTTAGAGAGAGAGAGAGAGAGAGAGAGAGAGAGAGAGAGAGAGAGAGAGAGAGAGAGAGAGAGAGAGAGAGAGAGAGAGAGAGAGAGAGAGAGAGAGAGAGAGAGAGAGAGAGAGAGAGAGAGAGAGAGAGAGAGAGAGAGAGAGAGTGAAAGAGAGAGAGAGAGAGAGAGAGAGAGAGAGAGAGAGAGAGAGATTTGTATGTAAGATCGTATTCACTAAAAATATAGTCGGATCAATATATTCCTTGCAATTTGTTGCATTTGATTTTGACAATATCTAAGTTCACGTTATTAATTACCATACTTAGCCTATAATCTAATAGTCTTTAGTAGCTAGAAATTATTGATAATGAAAAAGATAAATTATTGATAATGATAATGAAAAAAGATAAATCAATGATGATAATATTGTAATATTGTAATAATGATAATAATGCTGTCATGATTAAAGGATGATAAAATGATGATAAATGTGAAATACACCGAAGGAGAAAATAATTATAATGATGTTGGCAATAATCAGAATTATTGATTTTGTTCTTATTTTTGCAATCGAAATTGTCATTAGCATTCTCATAGTTTCTTTCCTTATCACATTTGAATAATAGTTATACGTTCTTGTGATTACCATCAGCATCATTATCATTGATATTAGTGGTCTA
>BOPN01003544.1:42500-47500 GCA_017312705.2 Penaeus japonicus | reverse complement strand
TTCGAAAAGTCCGCCAAAAGGTAAACAAACTCAAAATCAGCAGAGAATCCATGTTTTTCTAAAAGGGTTTGCAATCCAAGTCTAGGACAATGATGCCTAATATATCCAATATATATATTACTTTCCAAACGTATTATGTTCATAGGAAGTATTGGTAAGAAAAAATACAGTAAAAATATAAATTTATTCGTGACAAGCCTACCCCCTTGTCACGGAGTTTCCACGATTGTTCCAATACTTTCCACGGTTTTGCCACGAACCCACGTTTCTAAAATAACAAACGCGGCATGTTCATGTCATGTACACGGCGCACTTAGGGACTTAGAATACGGCTGTTAATGGTAGACTCGCAGTGACAATAAGACAGGGAGAGTTGATCGTTCTTTGATTGTCCAATAATTTGTCTATCCCTTAGGAAAGATTGGCTTAGGTGGTTTCGTCTATAACTCGCCTTGTTTGCACATTTCATGGTTGTTAACTAGAACTACATCCTTCATGGTTGTTAACTAGAACTACATCCTTCATGGTTGTTAACTAGAACTACATCCTTCATGGTTGTTAACTAGAACTACATCCTTCATGGTTAACTAGAACTACACCCTTCATGGTTGTTAACTAGAACTACATCCTATCATTGTAAAGATAAGATATAATTAATAATGCAGTCAGTATGCTATACATTTTCACTAATAAAATTGCTCATTCAATTATCTATTATATGTAAACGTGACAGACTTTAACTTTGTCATTGTATCAGTTGCGTATTTCTCTGAGAGATTATTGCAAGAAAAACGTAACATAATCAAGCAAAAAGGCCGTTAAGATTCCCTTGTGATCACTGAAGTTGAGTTATCTTTGGTATATGTAGACTAGGAGAAGAACTATACTTCTATCCCTAACCTAACCATTCAGTTTTTTTTTTTCTAAATTTATTTGTTTCCTTACATTTAGATGCACATCTAGTTTGTAATTTTCATCTGCTGTTCTAAATACAGTGTTTGTATGTGGATATCCTACCTCGCCTGTTTGTATAGTCAAAGACTTTTTTTCTTTCATATGCAAATCTCTGATTCTACAATCTTTTGTGAATACCGTCCCAACTTCCCTAAACCATGAACAATTGAAGTTTTGCTTTTCTTTCATCCATCATCTCCAGAAAAGGAACCTCTGTGAACAACTGCTCAGTTACTATTACACATTCATGAGCCATCGCCGTTTTCCGGAGTCTTCGTAGAGCCGGTTGGTAACTGCAAAAGATAAATAGTCTTGAAGCAACATAGCCCAACAGTAGAAGGTAGGGAGGAGTTCTTTGTTGTCCCTATGACATCCAGGAACCTCCATCATCTTAGAAAAAAAGGTAAATAAATGTTCTCAAGAGGTTTGAACTTGAAAACAAAATAAGCATCGGACATGGGAAATAAATGGGAGATAAACTTTGGAACATTCATCGGGTTCAGATACGGTCTAATTATAGGGCTATTTCAGAAAAAAATAAATAAATAAAAATAACGGAACCCCAGAATTTCAGTTTAGTTCAAGAACCCTTTTATCAGAATGTTATGTCATATTTTGGGTATAAAGTTTCAGGTCAGATCGGTACCTGAGGCAATAGACTAGTACTCTCCTTTTTAACCCTATCTTCTCTCCTCCCTCCTTTGCCCTGTCTTCCTCCTTCCCCTCCCTCCTGCCTTCTCTCTTCTCCCTCTCTCCTTCCCCCTTCCTCCTTCCTTCTTTCCCTCTCTCCTTTCCCCTTCCTTTCTTTCCCTCTCTCCTTCCTCCTTCCTTCTTTCCCTCTCTCCTTCCCCTTTCCTCCTTCCTTCTTTCCCTCTCTCCTTTCCCCTGCCTTCCTCCTTCCCCTCCCTCCTTCCTTCTCTCTTCTCCCTCTCTCCTTCCCCCTTCCTCCTTCCTTCTTTCCCTCTCTCCTTCCCCTTTCCTCCTTCCTTCTTTCCCTCTCTCCTTCCCCTTCTCTCCTTCCTTCCTTCTCCCTCTCTCCTTCCTCCTTCCTTCTTTCCCTCTCTCCTTCCCCCTTTCCTCCCTTCCCTCTTTCCCTTTTCCCTTCCACCCATTTCCCTACATTCGGCAGACGGATGTCTATAGTCATTTGAGCCCCTCACTGTGTTACTTCCAAGTCGCTGGGCTTAGATTAAGTACTTGATTTCAAACCCGGTCCATATTCCCTCTTATAATGCAAGAGACCAGTCACTTCGGCGTAAAATATAAGCCTGACTCAACTCTATAATGACCTATTCTTGTCGGGAAATTGTATTTTAGTATTGTTCCATGTGTTCTGATGATAAGAGTTTGTTTGTATATTCTGTATTTTCTCTCTCTCTCTCTCTCTCTCTCTTAATCAAATTTTCTAATTATTAAGTTTTGGAAATAAATGTTATTCATTGTAAATGTTTGCATGTTCGCTTTGTCTATTCCATTCAGTTATTTCTATTCTTAGTTACAGTAAACGTCATATCCATTATTTCTCTCTCTCTTTCTCTCTCTCACTCACTCTCTCTCTCTCACTCTCACACACACACATGTATGTATATATGTATATATATATATATATATATATATATATATATATATATATATATATATATATATGTGTGTGTGTATATATATATATATATATATATATATGTGTGTGTGTGTGTGTGTGTGTGTGTGTATGTGTGTGTGTGTGTATAATATATATATATATATATATATATATATATATATATATATATATATATATATATATATATATATATTATATATATATATATATTGCCTTTTAAGATGTTTATAGGTAAATTTTGCTTTTTTCCAACGTGTCTCCATTATTGTTCGTAATATAACAGTAAGTTCTCATTGAATTATAGATAATACAATATTAGCCTTTTCAAGTTTTCGAGAAAGAATAAAAACGAAAATAGAATTAACTTTGTTTGTTATCGTTGCTTCACTTTATTTTTCACAATGCGCGTCCACGCTCGAAATTCAACATTTCAGTGAAAATTTCAACAACTAGCACATGCCATCAATCAGTCATGCATTTTGTCAATTTAGCAGGAGGTAAAAAAAAAATATAAATCACCACGAAAATTCAGGGCCAATACAAACATGCATTTTCCTGCCACAAAAACATTTAGAAGAGAAAGGGACGCATGATTTGTTTCCAATACTTTCAAAACCGAGTCAGGACGGAGGCTCCCCTCGCTTCTGCCAATCAAATCACCGTCCCCTCGCCTCCATAGCAAGCTGTCCATGCAAACTTCATCCAAATTGTTCACATTTCAGCCCTACAAGTAATAATCAGAGCTGTAACGACTCAGTAACGACCCATCAACAGTTCCAACTCGGCGCTGCCAATCACAGCGCTAGGGGAAGAGGAGCTGCGTTCTGATTGGTCAGGCAAGAATGAACTCATTCATTGGTCAATCAGTAGCCATGTAAAGGTTGCACCAATCACAGTGCTCAATAAAAGCTATATCATTAGCCGCTTTTTTTTTCTCTCCTTTTTTCTTTCTTTCTTTTTGTATAAAATGCATTTGTGTAAGCTTGTACAGCGTCCCCTCACTTACAAAACGGATGTAATGAAACTCTTGCAGGCGGCGTTTGGTTGCAAATTGATAAACATGTAGCAGAAGTTTGGTTGGACGAGCGTGAGGCCAGAGGAATGGACGCGGCGGGCCTTCGAGGTGCCCGACTTTCTTGCAGAAGGAGGAGGTCGGCGCGCTCGTCTGCCGAAGGACGGGTCGAGCCCAGGGCTTCGCGCTCTCACTCTTCGGCGGTGCTGTTATCATTGTTGTTGTTCTTGGTGGTGGTGGTGTTGCTTTTGATTTTGTTGTTATTGTTGTTGTTGTCATTATTATTATCATCATTTTTTTTTACTATTTCAGTCATTATTATCATCGTCATCACAATCTGCATCATTGTATAATTGTTATCATTAACATTATAATCGTTATCATTACTGTCTCTCTATATATCTCTCTCACCCTCCTCTCCCACTCCCTCCTTCCTTCCTCCTCCCTCCCTCCTCCTTCCCCCTCTCCCCTCCCTTCCACCCCTACTTCTCTCCATCCTCCTTTGCCCCCTCAATCTCTCCCTCCCTACTTCCATTCTCCCCTCCTTCCCTCTCCCTCCTCTAACCCTTTCTCTTTGAAAAATCTTTTACTGCCATTTGAAATCCCTCGTTTATTTTCACCTATTTTCCCTCTTCCCTCCCTCTTTCCTTCCATCTTTTCCTCCCTCCCTCTCTTATTCCTTCTCGTCCATCCCTCCCTCCTTTCCTCCCTCCCTCTCTTCCTCCCTTTCCTCCATATCTCCCTCCTTTTCTTCCTTCCTCCCTTCCTCCCACTTTTCTCTCCCTCCCTCCCTCCCTCCCTCCCTCTCCCCCTCTCTCCTCCCCCCTTCCCTCCCTCCCCAAAACATCAGGTCATGAACGATGAGCAAATCCCTCCAAGGTCAACTTATAATAATAATGATAATAATCACACATGTCATTTCGAATAAATCATTCACTAAAGAAGGCGTCGGCTATCTGTGATCCCCCCCCCCCCATCCCCGAGTGTTGCCGTGCTACTTGAGGCCTTATGCCAAGAGGTCGGAAGGATCGAGATGGCTTAACGAGGAGAGGGGGCACCCATTAGTGATAATATTGGCCGTCCATTGTGTATGTTTGTCGACTTCCGTCCGGTGCAGAACAGACCATATGGCGCTGATGTGTCGCTATGTTACATTCCGCAGTAACTCTTTGGTGGATATTTATGTGAGAGTGTTAAAACAAAGGAGATGTGTGATGTGATGGTTGGTGTTGTCTGGTTCTGTTTGTTTGTCTGTTTCTGTTTTCTCTCATATTCTTTCTCTCTTTTTTCTTTCTTTTCTCTCTTTCTTTCTGATAAAGCAACTGAATGTATATACTTTTTTTTCTCTTTCTTATTCTCTCTCTTTTTTTTCTCTCTCTCTATCTCTGTCTATATATATATATATATATATATATATATATATATATATAT
>BOPN01003543.1:148082-150582 GCA_017312705.2 Penaeus japonicus | reverse complement strand
GGCTACGATCGAAACGGGATGCGATTTTTCGGAATCGATTTTATTACTGAGTTGATCAATGCATGTGAGGAGATGGCGTCACGGAGACGAATTCTCGTTTTGTTTCTTTGAAAGGGAATATTATCCAACGATTGTGTAAAAGAAAAATATGCAGAAACGGGATAAAATGCCGAAACCGCCCGCCCTCAAACTCTCTTTGCTCAGCGCGCCCACTTATGCCAGCGTCCCGACTGAGAGCTCCGGGACTCCAGACGATGAGGAGCCTCGCCGATCTCAGGAGGAAACCGTGGAGGTGGGCGGCCCTTCTGCAGGAGACGGCGTCGAGGGCTCCTCCAGCAGGTTCTCTGTCACCGCGGTGGCCGACGAGCTGGAGCCCAAATCCCCGACCAGGAAGAAAGTGGGATTTCGGGTGAGTTCAAGAGGGATTTGAAGGGATTTTCGTTTGGCTGTTGGAAAAGGGAGTTGACTGTAAACAGGGCGAACATGGACGAACTGTACGTGCGTGTGTGTGTGTGTGTAAAGGTTGCCTATGTTCGAGTTCCAGAGATTGTTTGTGCAAGTGCAAACAATGAAATCGGTTAATTGTTGTTAAATACCAACAAAGTAAGGAACGAACCCACTGTACGAGTGTGACCACCGGTCTGCAGAGGTGCACTAGTATATATATGCATGGAAATGTAAATCATATGTAGATAGAAAGGAAAGTGACGGTAGTAAATATACACACAATATTAAGCTACGGTAGATTTGCAGTTGAAGTAGTTATAGTTTAGATTTGATTATAGCTGCGCGAAGTATGTACGGATCAGGATGCTATCATGCAGTCGTAGATGATAACGACAGTATTCTGTTGGCATAGATGGTGAAGTAGAAAGTGTAAATACAGAATATGCAAAACGAAAGTGATAAAGGTAAAAATATTATACGTATATGTACATTCAAGGCACCCGCGAAGAAATGTAGCCAATGGGTAAAGCCTTTTAGTTGCATACAGGTAGAGCCAAGGCAATAGTTGATGATGATGGTGAGAGAGAGAAAGAAAGAGAGAGAGAGAGAGAGAGAGGTGAGAGGAGAGAGAGAGAGAGAGAGAGAGAGAGAGAGAGAGAGAGAGAGAGAGAGAGAGAGAGAGAGAGAGAGAGAGAGAGAGAGAGAGAGAGAGAGAGCCTGCCTTTTATCATCAAACACTGATTCCCGATCAAAAGGAAGTAATCTCCATGGCCCAGTAGTAGCAACCTTCTAGACTTTTTTTTTTCTCTCTCTCGAGATGGCTCCCGCTTAAATAACCTTGACCACCTTGGAGCTGAGGACCTTGGGAGAGGGGAGAGGGCGTTGCAGCTGCCTCGAGTGAGGAGTGTGGTGGTAGATGGGGGAGGGGGTGAGGGGGTGGGGAAAAGGGGAAGGGGAAGAAAGGGAGAGGGGTGGGAAAGGGGAATGGCGGGAGGGGGGAGAAAAGGGCAGGAGGGGAAGGAGGGGGAGGTCGATAAAAGGGAACATACGGCAAGGGTGAGATGAAAAAAAAAAAAAATAGGTAGCAAGATAAAAAAATGGGGCAAGTGAAGGGGGTAGAGCGGGGAGGGAGGGGAGGGGGTGAAACAGCTGAGGATGGGAAGAACGTAGATCGCAGTTGTTGTTGTTGTTGTTGTTGTTGTTTTTTTTTTAAGTTCCGACTGATGACTGAACATGCTTCACATTTTATAGAGAATTGTGACACACACAAACACACACACACAAACACACACACACACACACACACACACACACAAACACACACACAAACACACACACAAACACAAACACACAAACAAACACACACAAACAGACCAAATAAATAAAGCGAGAATATACAGTGATCTTTTAATCCAAAAAGGGGACAAGAAAGACTTATCGAGGTGAGGCCGGAAGGACGTCCCCTCTTACCAAACAGGTGCTATAGATCTCTCGTCCGGTGTCGCGTGAGGCACGTGGACTAAAGCAGGTTCTGATGAAACGTTATTCCCAGGTTACGTAAAAGGATGATAAGGAATGTGTGTTCAGACTTAGGTCTTTAGTGTGTATGGTTCTTTTTTTTGTTTTTTTTGTTTTTGTTTTTTGTTTTTTGTTATCTTGTCCGTGATTGGTTGAGTTCAGTGGACTTTGGATCTCTTTAGATTGAATTATCATAAAGTGAATTAACGATTATGTTTGAATGCCATGTATATTGAGGTGTTGGTCTTTGTGTGTAGGGGGTCTTGGAACATAAAGAATGAGGCATAAAAGAAAGACATCAAATTAAGAAACATGAATGCGAGAATATGAACTATGTAAGAATGATGCTCTGAAAGAACATAACTCAGCAGGTATGGGAACTAAATTTACTTCTTGTGGTATCTACTTATAACCCAGACCATTTCGATTTTCATTTCTGACTTGCAAAACCCTGGAAAAAGAATTAAACTCTTCAAATGAGCTTTGAATCATTAAGAGGAAATCATTATTTATCACGCCCACCGCCTGTTCAAGA
>BOPN01003543.1:133082-138082 GCA_017312705.2 Penaeus japonicus | reverse complement strand
TTTCTTCATTTATTTCATGTTTCTTTCCGTAAAGTAAAAACCCGTGTGAGATCCTCGACTAGATTATTCTCCAATTCGTCTTCCTATCCCTCTCACTTCTTCTCATCGCGCCCATTCCGCTTCCTCTTCCTTCCTTTCCCCGTTCCCTCCGAAGTCAGCCGCCCCCGCCCCCGCCCCCGCCCCCGCCCCTGCCCCTCACGCCAACCGACATCGTGTCCCGTTCGTGAAGGATCAGGGCGGCGAAACTTGGCGGTTCTGTAATACGTCGTTCATTATCGGGGAACCGTGGCAGCGCCGTCACAGCCGAGTCACGACTTTCACGCAATCTCGTAATTTTGTTTATTTATCAATATATATATATATATATATATATATATATATATATATATACACATACATACATACACATGCCTGTATGTGTGTGTGTGTGTGTGTGTGTGTGTGTGTGTGTGTGTGTGTGTCCGTCTGTCTGTCTATAACCCTATTTATGACTAAATCGGTGTCTGGACGATTATTAATATTAATGGGTCGATTTTCGTCTTTTCGATGTCCAGTCATGCAGATTGAATTCGGAAGAAAATAAATATATAGGCACACATGGACAGGAATTTCATAGATCGTTCAGTTTTAACAGTTTTAAACTTTTGATAGTATACATATCTCATACTGATAAAGATCAGTACCGCAAAAAGTGTTGCTACGAAAAAAGAGAAAATAATGATAATGGTAATCATAGAAATAATGATGATAATAATAATGGCATTAAGGGAGGGGCATAGAGGGCATCCGTTCCGTCGTGGTTGTACTGCGTCCTGTCACGAAGAGGCTTTGGGTATGAAGTAGAAGGTCCTGCGTAGGATTCCAGGGGTTATAGGATGCGAGACGTGCCCCCTTAATTCAGGTTTACGTGTCAGCTTGAATTGAGATTGATGGAATGATTGCATGATTAACCTGGTAATCAGCCAGCAAACATATGGTGCGTGGCGCAGTGTGTTTGTTTGCCAAAGCGCATAGCTGTTCTTGGTGTGACGTCCCGTGCTTTGTGTTCACTGTAGACACCATATCTCATCGCAAGTGTGTGTCCGCCCATGTGTTTGTTGGTGCTTGAGGCGTGTTGGTAACTGTCCCTGTCTTCTGTGTCGCCACCAGTGTCTCCACTATTGGTCAGAATGGATTATATCCTTTTTTCCAAATCATAAAGTCCAAAAATACCACAAAAAGGTTTTAACATAGCGATTTAGATGACATAGTAAAACATAATAATTATTTGGTATAGCGTTTTTATAACTATAATCACCCCATTCTCCCCAGATGAACTGCTACTGACAGCCATTTTTGTCTCCCATTCCATATTTTCAGGCCTCCTCGATCCCCTTCCCTAGACAACACCTGTTTTTTTACCAATCATTCCACTTTGCACAATCCATTCTCAGCCTGTGATACCGTGGTCGGTCTCCCGCACCACTGTGTTCTCACCAGAGGAAATTTCCACAGTTCCTCTCAGCTCACATATAGCACCACACCTTCATCTCCTCGGACTTCCCCTTCAACCTCGCGACGGTGAGAGCCACATGGGCATCACTGCGAGGTCTTCCGTCTACATTATGACTCCCACTCTCTTTCGAGACACGTGTAGTGTTGCCTCATCGAGCGTTCTGCCACGGTGTGTCGAAGTCCCTTTGACTCCGTAAGCTTGCCAGCACCACCATCCTCGTACTGTAATTTGTTGTTGAGTCCCGCAATGGCAGAGCGCCTCCATCCCTGCGACGATGAGGCGTCCACACCCCTTCTCAGCACGCCCCTGTCTCTGTCCACCATCACACCAGACCTTTTGCCACCTCGGCCGACCACCCCCACCCTCACCGTCACACCACCTCTCACTGAAGCCTCCCTCTCTACTACCAGCCTGCCTCAGATGCACATTAACACGGCTCCCATCACCAGCTCTTTACAAACAGCTGTCACTAGCTCTTTGCCATCGCCATCGACATGCACCAACACCACTTACTGCCTGTCGTCGCCTGTGACGTGTTCCACCAGCCTGCCCTGCACTGTGACAATCTCAGCGGGCACCTCTCAGTCTCTGTCAGATGTTTCTGTCTCTTCCACGACGTCCTCGTACTCTCCCCCCGCCACGCCCCTGCTTGTGCCCATATCCTCCTCCGTTGCACCCATGATCTACCTCTGCCAGAACACTCCCGAGACCACCCCGGCCGCTTCCCCTGCCGCCTCCCCTACCATATCCTGCAGGCCCTTCCCCGAACCCTGTCCTGAGTCCGAACCTGCGTCGGTGACAGCCACAGCCACCCATTTACAACATGACTCCCTGACGACACCCCCTAACAACTGCGACAGCTCCTTCATCCCTCCCGCGCCTTCGACGGATCCCACTGACTCCTCGGATCCGCTCGACACGGAAACTGGCGACGACGATGGCGATGACGAGGAAGCGAGTAAGAGCGTAGGATGTGTGGGAGGACTAACGCGCAGGGTGACACACCGACCCTCTCTGCTCACCCCTGCACCCGAACAGCACCAACGACGTGCTTCCCTGCTGTCCACGCTCTCCGTGTCACCCAGCACGGGGAGGCGTCCGTCTCTTGTCTCACTGCTGAGCGTCACGCCATCCCTTGCCGCACGCCGTTTCTCCTTCAGCATCGGTGCTCACGCCCGGGTAGGCTGCTGCTGCCCCGTTCCGGCCGCCGCTGTTGGCTCACTAACATGCACCACAGCTGATCAGCTTTCTTATAGACATTATAGATGTTTGAATTTATACAAGACCCCTTTATGAACTATGCACGGTAGATAAAAACAATATCAAAATTTATCGTTAGTATAGATGAGTTTACCCATAAATAGTATACGTTTTCTTTATAGGTAGTGAATTTCGTTTTCTTTGTGGTTTTCCCTTTAACTTGGACTTCGATGGCATGTGCCCCACGAGTTCCTCTCCACCTAGAATATAGATCTAAAACATTAATGATTCACTCATTGTAAATATAAATGAACTATGTTGTAGTATTGGCTTGCACCC
Source organism: Penaeus japonicus (assembly GCA_017312705.2). Classification (NCBI taxonomy): domain Eukaryota; kingdom Metazoa; phylum Arthropoda; class Malacostraca; order Decapoda; family Penaeidae; genus Penaeus; species Penaeus japonicus. The sequence goes on along the minus strand of BOPN01003543.1, from coordinate 135,048 downwards.
AAATTAGCAGTAGTTGTGTGTGAGCTTTAATGATATGAACTGCCTCTTTTTCTTCGCTCTGGGGCTAAGGTATTTTCATCTCTCCTCAACCAGAATATTCTGAACGACTTTTTTGCTCTTAGAATCTGCTACATAGAGACAAAAAAATATATACATATATCAAAATCCTTTTTTCCCCAATACTTCACCCCCCCCTCCCACCCCTCCCCACTTTAGCAATGAATAAGCAGAAGAGCCCCCCCCTCCCCCCTTCCATTTGACTATGGACATCATTATTAGTAATTATTTATTTATTCATTCATTTTACTTGGTTTATCCCCCTAATAGCGTCCATGCCATGCAAGAAGTGTAGGATTTTAGATGGAAGTAAAAGACGTGATTACCTCCAGTGCATTTGTAGTGATTTTTAATTAAATGTTTCCTCAAGGCCGATCAGCAGTCGAGTGGTTGGTGACACCTTTCTCGAGGAGTGCACAGTTCTCTCGCGCAAGGCGGAAATAGATAATTTGATAAATGAACAATAAAATGAATTGAAGCCGTGATTAGTTCAATGGTTGAACTAAATTAGGGTCGAGTTACTGGTCAACTAACGGCCCTTTAACAGCGAATGCTAGCTCCATAAAGATAGATATGCAATTTTATGTGAGTACTCGAGTGCTTATTTGAACAGAACGTTGTAATAATGTAGTTTGTATTAGAAACACACACACACAAACACACACACACATACATACATACATACACACATTCATACATACATACATACATACATACACACACATAATATATATATATATGTATATATATATATATATATATATATATATATATATATATATATATATATATATATATATATAAGAACCCTCACGTGTGTGTGTTTAAAACTTAAACAGAAAATTCTGCAATTATTCAGCCTCTGAAAAATGGTTATCATGTTCTTAAAGTTTTGAGAAAATTCTGACGTGCATAAAAATCCTGACAATGGCATTATCCGCAATTATTCTCCAGAAAGAACTTCAACGCTGAAACTTCAGGGCTTCTCATCCAGCTATCATGAGGCTGTTTTTGATGGCCGGGAGGGAAGGGGATAGAGGGAGGGGGGAGTCTTGAATATTTTGTGGTAACTTTGTCAGTTCGACATACAAATTTATTTCAAGTCTGTATGCCCGTGAGGTTCACCATCATTTTTTGAAAATTAATTCATATATTTATTTGTACTGATACCGATAAATCGGACTTTGTTATCATAATTACGTTCCTATCGAGATGTCATTTTTCACTGTCTCAACTGCTGTTTATGAAGCGTAATCATAACTTTTAGATAATGAGAAGTGTCGGAATCATTCTCAGAAGTTCGTAAAGAGACAAATATCGGATGACTGCGATGGTGACAGCACGTGGCATACGTACGAGGCGGGTCGCCGTCGGGTAGACATAAGTAACACACTTTTACTCCCTTGTCCCTCGTGTCAAGGGAAGGAGAAATATTTATTTTAATATTCGAGTGTCACCTCCTGCCGTCAGCAGGGTTTTTTTTTTTTTTTTTTTTTTTTAATAAACATACCATAAAAGAACATTATACTTGGTGGTGAGGAAGATATATCTTATTCATTCACATCTCAAGAGGTAAACACAACAGACCTCACTAAGTAAGAGAACGTAGTATTTAGTAATGAAGTGTTGAGTGCCTCGGGAATGGAAGATGAAGCCATGCCTACTGGCTTCCACATGCAAGCATAATCCTGATATACTCCCTAATTAACGCATTGCTAAAAGCCCACCCAACAGTAGGAAAAGCGCTTCGCTGTGGCCAAATGGAAAGTGTTTAGGGAAACGAGGTCTGTCAAGGGCGTTTTCGTTGCTGAGAGCCACTAGCATAACTTAGTGATGCATAATAACCCGCGGCTCCTGATGCTGTTAATCATGCGATCCTCTCTCGGTGCATCGCTAATGAAGTAATAAC
>BOPN01003543.1:125582-128082 GCA_017312705.2 Penaeus japonicus | reverse complement strand
TTGCCACAGCTTTACTCAACGCTGGAGCCTATGTTAATGTACAGGTACGGAAAAAGGATCCCTTTTTCTTATACGAGTATTTAATTCACTTTGGTGATATATGGCTTTTTCATGTGTCTCTTCACTCTTAGTCATAGAATTTGGTAAAAATAAAGGGCAATGCGCATAAATAACCCATATTGATTTTACAGGATAGAAACTGTGATTCCAACCTTATTCAAGCAGCAAGAGGAGGTCATAAAGCAGTGGTAGAGGCACTGCTTAAAAAGTATGCTGATGTAGACATGGTAGGAAAAGAGAAGAAAACTGCTCTTTATTGGGCTGTCGAGAAGGGCCATACTTCTGTTGTAAAGGTAAGACGCTTAGTTTTGACGTTAAAACCTTCCCATTTCACGTTTAAAGGAATTCAAATACGTTGAGTAGGATCTAGCTTTTATAAACAGTCAAAATCAAGATAATAACCTAGGCTGTAATTACTGAAATAACACGATATTTTGTGCACAGGTGCTATTGAGTGCCAACCCAGACCTAGAGCACACCACCAAGGATGGAGACACAGCCCTCCTGAGAGCTGTGAGGACCAAGAATGCAGAAGTGGTGCAGCTGCTAGTGGACAAGAGGGCACGTGTTTCTGTGGCAGATAAGAAGGGAGACACTGCTCTACATATAGCCATGAGAGGTCGATCTAAGGTACAAAACATGATGTGTGCTCACTCCATAGATGATAGAAATGTTGTTGATATTGTGTTTTTCTTGTTGCTGAAGATAGGAACGTTTAGGGTAATTTGATTAACATAGAAAGAGTAAGTGTTTTGGTTTTAAGTATTTCCATTAACCACATGTTTTATTTTTTTGTCAACAGAGGATTGTAGAAATATTATTAAGGAACCCAAAGAACAGTCAACTTTTGTATCGTCCTAATCGTTCTGGTGAAACGCCATACAACATTGACCTGTCAAACCAGAAGACAATTCTCGGACAGATCTTTGGTGCCCGTAAGTATTTAATCTGCATGAAGTTGCACCATACGTGGAAAATTGCAACATCTACTAAATGTTACATTTTGTCAATAATTTCACATTGGCCTTTCTCTTTATTTACTCACCGAAATCTTGCAGGTCGTCTGAACACAAACGAGGACAACGAGAACATGTTGGGTTATGACCTATATTCTTCCTCCATGGCAGATATTCTTAGTGAGCCATCTCTCTCAATGCCTATATCCGTTGGCCTTTATGCCAAGTGGGGCTCTGGAAAGTCTTTCCTTATTCGCAAACTCAAAGGTATGTATAAAACTGTTACAATTATGATAGTTTATTTGCTTTGTCTACTGTTTATCCGTCGTGATTTGTTACTATGTTTATTTTCTCTCTCGGATTACGAAGTCTCACTTGTAACTAAATATACGGCATCGTTTTCCAGAGGAGATGTGCAGTTTCGCCCGCCAGTGGGTAGAACCCCTATTCCAGTTCTCTCCTCTGGTGGTGCTGGTAGTGGTGCATCTCGCTCTCCTGGTGGGTCTCATTGCCGCTGTTCCCACCTTCTCGTGGGAGATAGGTTTGGCCGCCGGAGGAGCCGTGTTCCTTGTCATTACTCTCTTCCTCGTGGCTGTCTGGCATGGCTCGAGAAGGTGAGTGACTGTGGATGTTTATACACCTTTGACTATACCTACAGATATATGTTATGTGTGAATGTTGATTTTGTGGGAATGCATGATGTGATATTATATTTTCGTCAACAGATATGACTGGCATTTGTGGTATAGATGGAGTGTGGCATTAGCACATCAAGTGGCAGCCTTTAAGTTAGTTCTTCAGGTAATCTTCTGTTCGCCTCCCGGACCACAGTGGAAAGAGTGGAAGGACGGAGTGCAGGCTAGACCTCTCAAGTAAGTACCGGGGAGATTCAGCAATATTCATTTCAAAGTTTAGAGTAAAGACCTTTAAGAGATACATCAAATAACACACAAAAACACCTAATTACTCCCTATCTTCCTTCTCCTTAGGTTCATTTTTGCGGAGGGAGCCAAGCCTAGCAGCACAGCGGGAGGTGAAAACTCCGTAGTGCAGATGTTAGGATCTCTCTTTGACATGGTGGAGAGAGAATACGGCATGTTTGCTACCAGATTCTACCGGGCATTTAGACCTAAACCTCGTAAGTATACTTCTGTCATAAGCTACTGGAAATTTTTGGTCAGAGAGAGAGAGAGAGAGGAAAATATAAAGTATATTAAAGGAAATCGATAACTCTCATGATCTATTTGATCTATGTCATATATCACCCTATTTATTTAATGCATATATTTAATTAGTTGCTTCTTTTTTACAGAGGGTGCATCAGCACCATGGAAATATCGTCGGTTATGTTGTATGCCGTACATCGTTATCTTCTTTGTAACTCTCTTCTGCCTTGTGACGGTATTTGTGATTGGTGGACTGTTTGGGTTCCATGAACAAACATATCATAATACTACTGAATCAAGTATTACTAAAAGAGATTT
>BOPN01003543.1:110582-120582 GCA_017312705.2 Penaeus japonicus | reverse complement strand
TTCATTATTTTTTAAACTTGACAATGATTAGATAGATGCATGCTTCATGAAAGATATGCACATTATTATTTTTTCCATCCAGCATAAAATTATCAAACTAATGTATGTAGCAAAACTCCTTAAACATCAGGAAAAGTGTGGAAACTGTTTGCAGTGAATATAAGCTATCAATTTTTTTTCCTTTTAACATGCGATGTAATGAGTAATTAATGTCTCAATTAGTGAAACATTAATGAATTTCTTTTTTCTCTGATTAGGCTATAGAGCTCCACGTTCATCGGGTATTCAACGAATCTTCCATCAGCGGGCACGACTACCTTAGGAACATTGTCCACTTACCATTCTACCTGCAGAACTCCGGGCTCCGTAAAGTCAAGCAGGCACAACAGGTAATGTCATGTGGTGGGATAAGTAATCATGAAATCTCCAAATAATTTTCCTAGACATGTATTTTGATATATATAGAACTAAGAGGCAATATGTTCTAACTTCATTTTTCTTCATATATAGGCAGCTGAAAAGACTAGGGGAAGATCGCAGAGCATGTGGCTAGAGGTAGAGACAGACTCTGTAAGCATTGCCACAACCTCTGCTATGGGTGGCATCAGCCATGTAAGTAGATTTCATATTTTACAGCTTTAGAAATTAAAAATCATATGTTTTATGCGGTGCAATTGTTTGGCTGTATTGTGAAAATATTGTTGTATGGTAACCAGTGTGGCTTTAATTATGAATATAACTTTTCTGTCAACTTTTTTGTTTATGATATAAAGTATCATCATCTTGTTTAATTAATTTAAGCTGTATTGTGGCATGAATTGATTTTACTTCTATAGTAAATGATATGACATGATTAAAGTACCTCTTGATCAAGAGTGAACTGTAGTCATCATGGTTTAGAAGGCCAGACTGACTGACTGAGGAATTAATTATGCAGTTAAATTTCTGGAATAAAACACATTGAAATCAGGTGGTGCTGGTAATAGTTGCATAAATCTATATAACTGAAAGGACGACTGACAAGTTCAAGTGCTTTCTACATGTGTATAAACAAACACATATGCACATATGCCCGCAAGCACCCGCACGTACTCACATACATACATAGTACATTATGTTTTTAGAAGGTACAGTATTTTCACGGTACACAGTTTACATTCATTGTACTCATAGAGTAGTACAGGTAGATTGTGTTAGCATAACCTACCTGTGACTTTGTCTGACCTTCCTCTCTGACCCAACAGCTTTGTGCTTTTTAGACTAGTAGTAATGTTTGAGTAACTCATTCAGATCCTGATGTGTTACTTGCTTTAGTGTGGTATTATCCTTCTCACACGTATTTGTTAGATGTATGCCTGATGTTTATTTCATCCATCTTTTCATTATCCACAAAGCTACAGTCCCTTCAACCATTTTTTCCTCTCCATTCATTCAGTCTTCTATTTCTTTTTCATTTCATTCTTTCCGTTCCTCTTGCTGCCAAGTCTTATCCCATCACTTGTTAAGAGTCCTTGATCCCCCCCAGATACCGTTAAAACGTGCTATATCCAGCGAAAGCGGATTCAATTTCTCCGTAAGTACCCCCCCTATGTCCCAGTGTGTGTCCTCCCCATGTCTGTCGTTCTTGTGTCTGTGCCCCTGGTCCTTGGCCTCCTATAAACCTCTTTATAGCTTTGTTTGGACAGTTGCTGGTCAAATAGTTTATTTTGGAGTTGGTGATTATCAAATTTTCTACTCCATGCAGCAGCATCCTTAGCTTGTTATCTACTTTTTTTGTGACATGTTTCCAAACATAGCTTACATGTTAATTTATCTCAATAGAGATTGTGTGTTTTACCATGTACTCTGTCCTTGTGAAATTTCCTGATCTATTCCTGCTTCTTCTCTTTTTTCTACTCATTGTTCTTGCTTGCTATGGATTTAACAACAAAGCTAGGTTTTTGTGTACTTGTTTTGTTCTATAAACGGTTCTCTTCTTTTTTTTCTTTCCCTGTCAGTTTTTTAACTTTTATTGACTCTATGCCTAAGTCTTTCTCTTCTGTTTATCTTTAAATGTGTAAACTTTCTTTACATTTCATTAACCATTCTTTGTATCTGTTTTAGTTAATCAAATCTTTCATTATGTGTATTAATGATTTGTTTCCATTATTGTAAGTTCACTATCTATTTGATAACGTTCATATCATTTTCACACATTTCAAGAATTTTTTGTACTACCTTTATTTTTAAAGTTCTTCCATTTTTTATTATTTCACTCTTTGTTTTTATAACCTTTGCAAGGGAAAGAGGAGTTACTCCATGCTTATATTGCACAGTTTGATAGTAAGAGGGTTATTGCTAAAGGAAATGTTTAGAATTTATAGTAATATGAATACATTTTTGCAACCATATCTATATCAAATTTGCTCTTGTATTGAACAGGATAAAGGACTTTTGTGTAAGTAATTGAATTATTCATTGCCCAATGAACTGATATTAGTGAAATGTTGTTAAATTTATTCCTGTTGATAATCAAGTGACAAATGATTTAGTGTGATTAGACATTTGTTTTACTGAACAGCCAAGAAATTACATGTACCAGTATAATATTTTTTAAAAACTTTTTTTGTGGAAAATGTGTTATCAGAATAATTTTTAGTCATGATTAAAGTAGTCTGTATTTTGTCAATTGAAAGTCATAGCATTAAGTAATATTGAAGTAAGGTCATCAGCCAAATACTTTATTTATTCTTGTCTGCCATGCTTTATTCTAGCCTATGAATATAGTCATTACATTAGCCCTTTTATTAAGATACCATTACTATCACCATTCTTGTCTTCTGCACTTACACCATTTACTTACATAAACATATCAGCTGCTTTTCAGTACAAGAAATCATCTCTCCTAATCCATTTTTTACTTGTGGAGCAATATGTTACCCAATATTTTATGGCCTAAGGCTCTTTTGTAAACCTCCTTATTATTGCATCCTTCCTCTCAACAGATTCCTGCTAATCGCCGTATGTCATCAGAGAGCGGCCTTAGTTCCTCCCAAAACCTAAGACGTAATAACAGCAAGAGCAGCAGGCGAACTCTCAGGCCTTCGGATTCTGTTGCTTCCAGTATAGGCTCTAATCTCAATAGGGTTGGTGGTGCTCAGGATCTTACAAAGGTATGTGATAATGAGGAATGTGGATGGTTCATTTGTAGTGCGTTTAGTCCGTTGCGTGTATATATATATATACATGTGAAATTATGATATATAGATATATTTTATTGTGAAATTATGATATATAGATATATTTTATTGTGAAATTATGATATATAGATATATTTTATTGTGAAATTATGATATATAGATATATTTTATTGTGAAATTATGATATATAGATATATTTTATTGTTAATCTTCACATGTGTTTTCTTCTTTTGCAGGTGTTATTAACGGATGACTACTTTAGTGATATAAATCCAAGATCAATGCGAAGGTTGATGAATGTTGTGTACATTACTGGCAGGTAAGGAAACATCTACCTTATTTGAATAGTATGGATATTTAACACTAAAAACTAGTAACTAGAACATAAACAGATATTTACCTGATCATTGTGTCTTATATGTTATTCCCTACTATAAAGTTGTGATATGAATCACTTTGGATTTGAAATTTGTCTGATGCAACGTAATCACCAAATATCAGAGACATTTACTTTCTTAAGGTTATTTATTATTTACATTATTGAAGCATGATGATTAAATAATAGATGATCAAGCATATTTCATACACTGAAGAAAATATTGTATTACATTTCATAAGGCAGTGTATATATTACACTTATTTATGTGATTACATCAATTTTATGTATGTTCTTTCATCTGTACTTTATTCCTCAGGTTGTTAAAGGCATTCCACATAGATTTCAACTGGTATCACTTAGCTTCATGGATTAACATTACTGAACAGTGGCCATACCGTGCTTCGTGGCTCATCCTGTTCTATGAGGCCAATGAGGACACCTTAGATGATAAGTCTTCACTCAAGGATCTCTTTGAGAAGTAAGTTTATTGTGATATTGGCAACTTATCCCATTTTTGAAAAGCCAATAAAAGTGTGTATTTTTGTCATTTGTTAAAAATAATTTAAGCCTGAAGGATGTATTAACAATGTGTCAATGTGTTCCTGTTACAGAATCAAGAACCAGGTTCCAAATTCCAAGGAAGTGGAGCCTCTCTTGGAGATGGACAAAGAGGAAAAGAAATTCGAAATCTTTCTCTCAATGCACAAAAGTTCCTTACATGTATCAGACCTCAAAGTCTTCCTTCCATTCACCATTAACCTGGATCCATTTATTAGAAAGGTATGACTTAACATTTAACATGTCCATGTATTATTACTATTATTATTGTTATTATCAATTGTATAAATTTTGTCTATCGCTTTTATCACCTACAGGAACCTCCAAAACATTAACCTTTATATTTTATTTACCTTATTCCTTTATATTGATCTCTATTTGGCCCCCCAGGTAATCAAAGAGGACCAGCCACAATTTGACGACATGGGTCCGCAATTCACCGCTAACCCTACCAGTCCTTGGTCCTTCCAACAGTACGACCCACAGAGCAAAGCTACCACAGCTCCAAGAAGACCAGTAAGAGCCTTATTGTTTTACTAGTTATAAGATTCCTCATGGATTGTTATTGTTGTCTTAATAAATAGTACATGCATTTAGATGCTACATTTTAAATTATTTTGGATATTGTATTCTTTCCAATGTAAAGTTATGTATTTTCTTACAACAAATTTTGATAAATGCATTGGTTTCAACAGGTAAGAGGCAACCAGAAGAACTCTACAGCCACCATGCCACCCATGAATCCACTTATGTGGGGTTATGGTCCACCATTCCTTCCTTCTATCCAGTCAGCTCCTTCAGTCGATTTCAACCCTGTGCCCATGAATATGAATACTGCTTCAAATACTGCAAGTTTGCCAGTAAGTTCAGATCTTTTCAATTTGGTCTGATTTCAAGTATTAGCCTGAATATATATTTTACAACAATGTTTGTAAAAAAAGTTGTGAATGCAGTATTGTGTTATTTGTTGTGTTGATTATTCTGAAGTGGTAAGTTGATGTGTAGAAGGTAGTTATTAATACAGAATGGAAGAAAATTATATTGTAGGTTCTGTAATTACTATATTCTGTTGTTCTTTTTCTTTTCTCTTTTATATTTCTTGTTTACTAATTGAAGATCTTTTCTCCAGCCTGAAGCTGCAGATAAGAAGCTCTCTACCTTGTCAATTGAAGGTTTGTTTGAGATATTCAGCAAGGTTGAAGGTGTGTCCACAGGCATGCTGCCAAGCTACAAGGAAAGATTAATTGAGCATAATATTAATGGGAAGGTTCTGCTGCACTGTGATCTGGATGACCTAAAGAAGGTAAGTAAGATATCCTATACAAATTTGGGTTTCCAATTAATAATGCTGTAGGATTTGTAGATGTTAAGAAGTAATGAAACAGATATGATTTATAGTTAAGAAAAAAAATGAGAAAAACAGAGGGTTAAAAAATCAGATTGAGAATTTTTACTAAGAAATAATGATGCAGAAATCTGAATTCCGGGTTTTTTAAGACAAAAAAAAAATGAACAAAATCTTATTGTTAAATTCAATTTTGTTTTAGGTTTTGCACATGAATTTTGGAGACTGGGAGTTATTCCGTGTACTGGTGCTTGGCTTGAGGGAGCGTGAAGCAGACGAGGAGTTTATTGCCAAGAATGTCAGATTCGCTGATACACACATCCAACGGAATGATTCTCAGGACCTAGAGGACACCGCGGCTCCAAGTAGTCTCTTGAGCACTTCGAGTGGTGAAGGTTCTCTCGTGCGAAGGGGTAATGTCACCCAGCTCTAGCCCTTTGTGCTGTCTGTGTTGGGTAGTGTAATCACCTTTAACATAAGCATCACCAAACTCATTTCACGAGCGTTGATTGTTTACCAGTGGTACTAACTGGCTCCACTTCTTTGCTATTTTTTTGTTGGTATCTTGTACAGTGTTGCCAATTGCCTTGTTTTTTGTGTGTGAGCATCTCTGTTATGTTTACTTCACTGTCTGCACTAGCACTCTGCAGTTCACTATGACATTCCAGTATTTACAAAAGAAAAAAAAGAAAAAAAGAAAAAAGAATAATCTTATTGAACATACCTTTAAACTGTTTCCATTTCATGCTCTGATATTTATCTCTTGAAGGTTTGTTACCAATTAATTGATTGATTTCCCACTTTAAATCTAACCACATATTCAAAGCAACTCATAGTAAATTATGGAAACATTTTGTTAATTGTTATATCAGTTTATCAGAATTTTTAGTTGTTGTGCTTCTCTAGCTTGTGAAAATGATTAGCCTTACACTTCTTGAGTCAGTCTACGATGCATTCATAAGGGAAGTTCTATTTAAGTGTAAATGAAAAGTGTGAAAGAGCACATGTGCCTCAGCTTGTGATACTTCATTTAGAGAATAGGCTATGGGAGTTCTATAGTTCCTTCAGAATTTTAAACTTAAAACAGTAGCTTAAGATTAAAGTGAAGTCAACATGATATTTATATCATCATATCACCTTGCGGACTATTTTGGTGATTCATCTGTATATTTACCCCTTTCTTCTCTATGTCTGTAATATACATATATAATGTATTTCCTCTCTCTGTCTGTATATATATATATATATGTAGATAGATACCTTGGTAGACATGCTCATTACCTTTTTGTATGACTTCATTTCCGTCTTGTACAGTATGTTTTAAGATGTTTTGTCTGTTCAACCAAACGCCCAGAAGCTCAATTATTTGAGAACAAACGGAAAGTATTATGAAGTCCAAATGAATAATATATAGCATTTGCTTTGGGTATTATATCTATTACTGGAAGAAAAACTGTAGTCAGATCTACAATATTTTCTAGTCCTGCTCTAAGTGTACAGTAGTCTTCCTGTAGATAGGCTTGTCTTCCTTTTACATGTATATGCATATTTTTCTACTTTATATATACACACACTCATGTGATTATTATTCTTATGATCTTTTCTTACTCTACTCTAAAGAATTGAGTTGTAGTTTTCCCTGTTATCTGTAATTACAAAATAAAGGGACCTAAATGCTTCCTTCTTTTCCATTGCCCTGGAGACCTCTGCACTGAGCAACCTTTTTTCTGTTGGCAGGTAGATTATGCACGGGACTGGTAACCTCAGCTTAACTAGCTAACTGTCACTGATACTGATCATTAACCATTCATAACTCACTATTAACTATTTGTATTATAGTTACTTACCTAATAATATCTAACATTATTGTTGTTCTGTTTGTATATAAGGTTGTGGATATAAGTGTGCCAATATGATTCTTAGTTAGAAAGTAAGAGAGAGGACATAGTTCTCTCATGAGGATGAGATATGTTCTGTTTTACTGTGGAAGGAAATACTGATTTTTAGACCTGTGACCTGTGACACCTGACTCGCATTAACTTGTAGAATCTTTTTATTTCACATGTTTAGATTGAATATTATGTTAAGTAAGGTTCTCCTTCTGCTGATAATGTACAGATAACCATTTTTTGGGATTAGTTGTGGGTTATCATTTACATTAGTGTTGTGACTGATTTTGACTTTTTCTGACCTCGCGTGACTTCCCTTTAGGGTCAAGTCGGGCGTCATCCACCATCAGCAGTAGCAAGGACAGAGAAGACCTCCATGGATCAGTACGAAAAGTTACAAAACAAAATCTCCTAGCAAAGCAGGTACGTAACGTCGACGTAGTCACCCCTACACAAGGCTGCTACTGCTCCATTTCATCAACCAAGCGTTGTGTACACTGCTTATTTCCTTCAAAGTTATCTGAGAAAGTAGATCAAATTCAGCTGGGAGCTTCTCCACCCGGTGTTAGAGACGAAAAAGATTTCAAGGGCCAAGTAGGTCAAAGTGATGCATTTTTATATTAGAAAAGTCTCTTATTAGTTCCTGTTATGGACCTTTTCCTACCTATAATTAGAGTTAATTTCCCAATTTTATAGTGTTGTTTTGGAAGTAACATCCCTGACCTCAGTATTATCTATTATGTTAATATTATTCTGTTGATTAATGACAGGGAATGGAGCAGCTCCCTAGTTTTATAGGATACACTGTTTTATTACTCAGTTATTTTGTTTTGTTTTTTTGTAGTTATTTGTCTTCATATATTGAAATAATAGTACTGTTTGGTAGAATTTTAGTATTGTTTTCTTGTTAAGTAAACTTTTTTTATAAGTGCACCATTTTGTAGTTCCATTCTATATTTAATTCCTTGTTGAATTTGCAGCATTTATGGACAAACATCATTACTCAAGTAATGAAAAAAACAACTAAAATAATCAATATGAAATATTAGAAATTTATTTACTTTTCTCTTAATCATTTTTTTTTCCTCTGAAAATTACATATGCTGCATATTCAGACAGGTCTTAAGATATTACTGAAAGTTGCTTTTGGCTAGCAAGCATTGTAGATTGCAAAGAGACTGGCAATTTATCTTTGTAAAGGGTTGACTGAATGCTTTTTTTTCACCCATCCTGTCTATCATAAATAGGATGTAAAAGGTTTTGATGCTTTCTATGTTTTTCAGTATTGTCAATATTTTCACTCCTTTGTTCTCCTGCATAGTTTGCTTCTATTCCACTTACTTGGATCAGATTTGAAAATATTAATTTGGTTCAGTATGTGAAATATATCCTTCCCCAATGGCTATATTATTTTGCTATTGCTTTTTTCATTGTCCCAATTCACTCTTGCACCATAATGAAAGTGACCTTATGAATCCAGTCCAGCTTTAGTATGATAAGTAATGGGAAAAGAATAAGAAGTCTCAGTGAGAAATGTACCTTTGAGAAAATTTTATGTTCCATAATGCGGATGCGCAGATGTGACATTGCCTATTGGTATTTTGGTGAGGAGTGAGACTTCTGAAGCCGCTAAGGATGCCTGTAAGCGGGGCATTGTTGCATGTGTTTTCTTGCATGGTTTGTTAAGAGCAGATGCTTGTATATATTTTTGACCAAATGTAGGGGCAGATGCTTTATGTTTGTTTGTTTTTGATTAATTCAAAAGGTGGTTGAATTAATTTACAAAATGGTAAGTTGCAAAGTGTTCATCACATGAATATGCAATGACTACATGTATACATATTGTACTGATGAATCTGACCATTCTAAAGACCGGCTAAAAAATACACTATAAGCAAAAAGAAGTTTATTGGAAGATGTATGGTGAGCTTTTCTGACACTTTACCAACATGGCAGAGTGTTTTGCTGTTCATTTTAGAGACTGCATGTGTGGCTTGAAATATTGAGGAAGAGACCTGAATATTATTGATGGTGGTGGTGGTGGTGGTGTGGTCTAACAGAGCTCTGAAATTTTCCCCTCAACTTGAGCAAGTAAAAATATAATCCTCCTAAAACTGCAGCACAAAAGTACCAGTATTTCTAAGAGAGTAGTTATCTGGAAGGTTTTTCATTGGAGATTAGCACAGCATGTCCCTGAACACAAGCTTTCTTGGTGATGGGTTTGAGGAAGAAACATAAAACATACACAACTCAAGGGTTTGTTAAACTGGATTTGTAGGCATCGCTCAATGAGGCGTACCAGGCATCCGACACTGAAGAAGATCAGCAATTTACACCAGTCAAAGAGAAGCAGCTGTGGGTCTAACAACGGCAGCTGTGACAAGATGAACATCAACACCGGGAGTGGGTCTAACAACCAGAAGCTCTGCTTCAAATGTGTGTTCATGTTTGAAAGTGGTTGTGGTACAAGTGTGAAAAGCTGTATGAGTAGATTCGACTGCGACAAAACTTCCCAACAAGACGGTACATTACGAGAGACGTCTCAACTGAATCACTAGTCTTGATCTCAATGTACAGTTCACAAGTTAATTACTATATATGTTGTGGTGTTCCATCCCTGTGATGGTGAGCGGACGAGGAGTCAGTCAGG
>BOPN01003543.1:90582-103082 GCA_017312705.2 Penaeus japonicus | reverse complement strand
CTCCTTGTCTCGGAAAAGTATTGATGATGAAAGATAAAATGATTATTGAAATGCCCATAAACAGTATAGAGAGTAAAATGAGGAGGAATGGATATGATGGTATTATTTATCTACCTTTGTTTGTTGTATTCTGTAAAAAAAAATTGTCCATACCCATAAATTGTGCATTTGTTTTTTGTTCTTTCATTTCTTTATTCCATTCTTATAAGTTTTAGGGCAGCTGACAGTAAACACTGTTTGTTGCTATGAGTAAGGATTTTTTAAAAAATGGATTGCACTGTTAATTGGTATTACTTAACCCCGTATGAAATACGAATGTATAGTAGCTCAGGAAAGCAAAAAACAGGAAAACTGAAATTCATGAAAACTGAAAAATATGACCAAATTAAACCAAACCCTTCTTGATTCGGAGTCAGTACATTTAAAAACATGTAGTTCAGAAAAATGGTTAAAAAACATATTATTTGAAACAGAGGAGAAAGATAAATGGAAAAAAGTATGAGAATGTGTGAAGTCATGTGAGGATGTTGTATTCTGAGGAATGAGATAAGGTAATTTTAATTCTTAAATTAGTAGATTACTTTTGTAGAAGTTCCTAGTCTGCTTATTGAAAGATGTTAAAATACTGCCATGAAAAAAACAGGAAAATTTTGTTACATAAAGTACACTGTTGTATGGAAACTATCAGTAGTTAGCTTATTGGAAACTGAAAGCAAAATGTACATTTGTGGAGAAATTGAGTGTATGTTAAATAATATTAAAATTTGATATAAATAAAAGAGGATAAAGGATAAAATATATTTGTCTACCTTTGGTGGAACTGGAAATTGTGAAAAAAATGACATATTACAACCTTATGAAATCATATTTGTTGCAATTTTCCAAAATCTATTACAAAATACACCGTTATCCATACATAAAATCACAATTTTTTATTTATGTCCATGCAAAATCTTATTTTATGTGTTTGATACAAATAAATATATGTAATAAAATTCTAAAATACAACTAATGTATTTTGATAGTTATAACAATTCTTCTGTAATTTTTCATATATCTATGGCTTTATTATTTTATTAAATATTTGTTAGTAGAAACCTAACATTCATCTGTCTATTTGATAAGGAAGACATACACCCAGCATAAACATAACAATGGAAGGTGATAAAAAATTATGGTAAAAATGCACACATGATGGAGAGAAATGATGTATGTGCAACAGTGAAATACTCAGAAAGGTTAACTGTGTTTCTTTTAACACCGTGTGTTGGATACTCAAGTAAACTGGTTGCACATTCTTACTTAATGTAACATTTTTTTAAGAGTATTAAATCACATTGCTAAGTTTCCAAATGTACTTTGTATGTTGTTTTAGTTAAGAATTATTTATCATGATGTCCCTTTTTTATTCAGATAAGTGCATGAGTTGATATACCAATACCTTTAACCAAACGAATCACCCTACCGATCATACGTAAAAAGGCAAACTCATTTACAAAGGATCCTTTCTGCTGTAGGTGACCATGGAAGAACAGATGATCTTTGGGGCACTGCAGACGCTGAATGAGGAAGCATGCGAAGATGTCCTTGAAGAGCAAGAGAAGGCTGACCTTGCACCTGCAGCCTCCCATCTCTCAACAGTAACATCAGGTCAGTTGTCATGTTGCAGAGGTTGAGCAAGTTTAGTCTGAGATTGTGCTTGGGCTGATGATTATTGCTACAGCCTGTGTGAGTTGTGTATGTGTGAAATCAGTCCTACACTGCTAATCAACACTGCATGATTCAAAGCTATACACATTAACTAATCCTGCATATGCATATATATGTGTGTGTGTGTATATATATGTATATAATATATATATATATATATATATATATATATATATATATATATATATATATATATATATATATATATATATATATATATATATATATATATATATATATATACATATATATATATAAATATATAAATATATATATATATATATATATATATATATATATATATATATATATTTATATATTTATATATATATATATATATATATATATATATATATACATATATATATATAAATATAAATATATATATGTATGCATAAGTATTACCGTCACTGTTGCACACTCAAATTATATTTTTGATGAAAACTTTAATCTTAAGTCATTATTAGGAAAATGATGTATGTAAATTAGACATTATAGTTATGATAAGATAACATTAAACCCTTTTTCATTCAGGAAACACAAAATACCAATCACAAATGTTGCAAATGATGAACCTCCTGCAGGAAGTCAATGAAGTGTACAAGTGCCCAGGACTCATGTCAGCCAATAAAGCAATAAACTATTAGGTGACTTACACCTACTTTTTCAGGCACCAGGACACGTGATTGGAGACACACTACACAACACATGCACATGCACATGCACATGCACATGCACATGCACACGCACCTGCCCATGCCTGTGCACACACACACGCACACGCACACGCACGCACACACACACACACACACACACACACACACACACACACACACACACACACACACACACACACACACACACACAACACACACACACACACATACACACACAGACAAACACACACATGCACACACATATACACTTATATGTATGTATATGTGTGTGAGTATGTATGTATGTATGTATGTATGTATATATGTATATATATATATATGTATGTATATATGTATGTATATATGTATATATATATGTATGTATGTATATATGTATATATGTATATATGTATGTATATATATATATATATATATATATATATATATATATATATATATATATATATATATATATATATATATATATATTTATATATATATATATATATATATATATATATATATATATATATATATATATATATGTATATATGTATACATATATATACATATATATGTATATATATATGTATATGTATATATATATATTTATATATATATATAACTATATATATATATATATATATATATATATATATATATATATATATATATATATATATATATATATATATATATACATATACAGTCACACACATATATATGTTCCTCATCAGGCGTAAGCAACGGGCCCTTGAATGAGCGGTACTGTAGTGTACCACCCGTCCAAAGAGGGTTAATAGTTGAAAAAAAGGGGATGTAATCTTTATTATTTCCATATCAAACAGTACTTTGCCAAGGCTCACCCACTGAAACCTCCAGACCAATATGTCGATCTGTAAATGCATATACCTCTTCATCCGAGATAAATAGTAATACCACTTAGTCTTAACCCATCCCCGACGGGGGAATTCTAGCCTTGAATGTCCAAATGCCGGGGCGTTCGAATTATTAGGCCTAAATCAATTGAATGGCTGGCACAATACTGTGCCGCCCGGCCACTGGGCTTTTGAATGCGCAGTACAGTACTGTACCACCCGTCCAGAGAGGGTTAAAATAGATATAGATATATAAATATATAGTATATATATACATATATATATACATATATATACATGTATTTGTTTATATATCAGTTGTATCTCATATCTAGTTTTTTACTTTTATTTTGAGTATTATCAGGTATTCTATGGAAATGACATTGTTCACCTCTTCACCTCTCTGTAAATTCATGATTTTCAGGTAACAAGTCAGCATTACTCAACCAACTTAGGAATATCTGTTGTTGCTTTGAAATATATGATGCTTTAGGACACGATCTAGATGAAAGAAATAAAATTGTTAGCTTGAGATGTTATGGATATGTTATTATTAATTATTTGCATAGAGTATTACGCTGTGAGCCATTCTTTCTCAATGTGAGGTGATTCTGAAGTCTCAATTCAATCATGATATTTATTGCATGGAAGTTCTCCTTATGTTCCAGGGCTACATATGTTTACACACACACACACACACATATATATATATATATATATATATATATATATATATATATATATATATATATATATATATATATGTACTTTAAGGTTCATCTCTCTGGTGTAAGCACTGGAAGTTTGAATGAGTGTATACATCATCTCTTATGTAACCACTTGATGTTTCTCTTGATAACATTGTATTTTTTGTATAGAGAAAAAGATATCATGAAAATATGTCAATCATTTAAAAGAAACTGTATCCAATAAAGTATCATTACATTTGTACCATCCAATTTTTGCATATAGATATCAAATGAGTGTTTCCTGTTTTTCACATCATCTATGTTGTTTGCATGTGTGTGTGATGTTGTACTTGTGCATTAGTCTGTCTCCATCTGTTTGTCTTTGTTTGTCTGTCTCACACAAATTCTATTCTATGCTATTCATCAGATGTTTGGTATAACCATTGATACATTTCCATATCTCATGAAGTGAAATGTATCAAATAGTTTTGTAAGTAAGGTAATATTACAGTATGTTATCAGACAATAATATTAGAAAAGATTCATCTCATCACCACTCCTCTATAGATAATTACAACAAACACATTTTCTGATGTACATTGCTGATAGATGTATCATATGTTTTGCTATGCAGTTATGAATCCTGTAAAGTATTGTAGAGAATTGCATTTAAATGTTTGAGTAGAAAACGTCTGTCTCATGAGGAGAAATAGGTAGTCTTTCCATCATGAAATTCTTCATCAAATGAGTTACAAATCAGTTTTCTACATTTTTCAAAAGACTAGTTCATATAGTCTAATTATCTAAATCTGTCTTACCAGTTAAGCAAGTAATTTAAATATCACTCAGACTTGAGCAGGATGTAATATTACTTACTGCTCATGCAGACTAAGAAGAATAATCCCCAAAGAATTTTTTTTTTTTTTTTTTTAAGCATAAAACATTTGATGAAGAAGCCTATTGAAAGCCTGGCCAAACTAACATGATAATAAGTGTTAGATAGACTGATATGTTAAACTAACCCTTTAGACGGTGGCGATGAGATTGGTGATGGTGACAGTGTGAGGCTCATCGTGCAGACCAACCTGGTGGGCCCACTCCACTATCCGCGATCACCTACATACTCACCCATTTGACAAAGTAAGTAGATAGCTAGGCCTTATAGAGCTAGACGTTACGAACAAGCCTATTATGAATTGAGACCTTGTAAGCTCTTTCTTCTTCTTCTTCTTTTTATGAAATCCTCTCCTTTCAGACCTTTCATTAGATTATCATAGTCACTCATGGTATCACTCTTTGATTTATTTCCTCCACAACACAGGAAGAGCAATGTACTTACCTGACCTACATTATAATGCCGTCCATCAACACAATGCTGCAATGCATCCCTATCATTACACACTCCAACACAAGAGGAAAACACTATTGGGATTATTTAGCATATAAGTTATCATTCTTAAAATCATCATCATAATCACCACCCTCACTATCATCAGATATAAAAAATATTGTATAACTCGTATCACCATATGTTATCATAATGAATTGCAATATTAAAAAGGAAATGTTTTGTTAACAAAGGCCAAGTGTTTATGCTTTTGAAAAGCAGTCCTGCGGCTATGTAGGTGATATTGTTGTACATGATTTATAAAATGAATGTGCAATTACAGTGTATGAAATATGTTGCTGTATTTATTTTAAAGTTTCAGGTTTAAGAAAATAAGTATACAAGGTTTGTATTTTATGTATATTATCACCATAGTCCTGTATTTGAGCTTAGCTTTCACTGCACACAGCTTTCATAAAGGATGATGCAATTATGATTAATTAGAGTATATTTCCCCCTCCTCACAGGCACTATTGACTGAATTACTGAAGCTGCAAAATGATGTTGTGTGTGTGTGTGTGTGTGTGTGTGTGTGTGTGTGTGTGTGTGTGTGTGTGTGTGTGTGTGTGTGTGTGTGTGTGTGTGTGTGTGTGTGTGTGTGTGCATGTGTGTGTACATGTGTGTATACATACATGCATGCATGGGTATGCTAGTGCATATGCATGCATGAGTGTGTACTTGTGTGCATGCATGTGTCAGAGTGTCAGAGAGATATGTATCCAAAGCAGGGGCATAACTGCATGGGGGCACCAGGGGCCCTCCCCCTGTACTCTAAAGTGCCCTCCAAATGATGTCCCTGATACACAATAATAATCAGCTGGGAGCCTGAATCAGTGACCTTGAGTATTATTATTGTTACTGACCAATGACACTGACACACAACTGTTTGATTGTATTTATTTCATATTTGGTATTTCAGTGTTTTCTGATAAAGATGAGATGTTTTTGTTACATGTAATGATTAGTCTCTTGATAGGCACAATGTGAATGAACGTTGATAAAGTTATCACTATCTTCTTTATCTTTATGCTGTAGTGGTCACAGCATACAGATAAATATAGAATGTGAGTGTCAAATGCTGTTTATAACCAAAAAAAGCTTTGTTTCTGTATCTGTATGTTCATAGATGGAAAGTCTACATTAAAAAATGCATTTTGGGAAAGTCTATGATTGGCAGAATTGTCTAAAAACAAAGAAGGAATGTAGACACACTAATGCATTAGCATCTAAATTTAGCATGATTGGTATTTGACATGAATTGGCAGATTTAAGTGCAACTGCAGACAATTGTTTAACTGCAATGCATTGTATTTGTACAAACTGTTATGTAAATGGACATTACAAAGTAGTGTTTGATATCTCATGTATTTATATATGTATAATATTAATAAAGTGGAAATATTTAATGAGTTCAAGAGCACTATTATGAACTGATAATACATTCTTATATTTTGAATTAGTATTTAAAGTATCATTATTTTATCATCTGACAGGAGAGAATGGAGAAGGAGAAGGCTCTGTGGTTAATGGGGGAGAGGAAATGGATGTGATGTTCCTGCAGTCGTCACCACTTCTCTCTCATCGTGTTGTGTCTGCACCAACTTCAGATGTGGAATCGACTGCACCCTCCCATGCCTCCAGCTTCTCCCCATACAAACCAAACAATGTGTCACTTTCCAGGTAATCCGTAAAATAGACTTTGAAGTCACTTTATAGGTAGAGTATTGCTGGGGTGTTATCTTTTGATGTATTGCTTGTAATGGTAACTGGAACAGCAGTTATGATGACAATGGTTAAGATAATGGTATTTATAATTGTTGTTTTTATCATTGTTATCATTATTTTCATTGTTTTTGCTGTCATTATTAAATTAGTTTGAATTTGATATATTTTATCTTCATTTATCATGCTTGAAAATAGACTGCAATATAAGGAAGAATACTTATTTTTAAAGTATATTATAGTCAAACAAAATTACTAAGTGGTATTATAACCCTTTCTTTTGCTACCTTTTCAGAGCTTCATCATTACGTTGTTCGTCAACCTCAACCTCACCAAAACACAGCACAAGTGACAAGCCGTTAGGGGTGCCAACTCTTAGGAGTGAAGGCAGAGAGTCTTCACCTATAGGAAGGGTTTGTATATGAGTCTGTGTGCTTTATCTGTCAAATAAAAAAACAATAAGATGCTCTTGAGAAGATGATAAAAATTGACTTGTTGGTATGATTGAATGTGTGTATGTGTGTGTGTGTGTGTGTGTGTGTGTGTGTGTGTGAAATTTTTCATTGTAATAGTTTTTTTTTTTTTCCTGTTTAACAGGTTTCAGTATCGAATACTTCGTCTCCACTGCGCCGTAGTCGACCCCAGTCACTTAACCTGGGTCGTGGGCACCATGACCCAGATGCCTCTAGTCCCGACACGCCTCAGCAAGATAATCTAAAGGATGGGGAAATCCCTCAGGCATCCCTACCAGATTTGCCAGGAGCAGTGGCGGGGATGAAACATGTCACCCTTGCAGAGCAGTTCTCTTCCAACTCCATGGAGAAACTGCGCCGCCTTAAATACAAACTCCACCGTGCCCTGGGCTCCCACGACGGGTCGCTAAGCTTCCCTTCGGATGATGCGGAAACGTCACCCTTAGTTCTGGCAACGCCCGCACAACCGTCGCCGGTAGCTACGCCAGACCCAGAAGTGGCCAGCCAAAATGCTAATTCGGTTGAGACTTCAAGTAGGCCACTGACACCACTGTTAAAACAAAATGCTTATGAGTCTTCACCTGGACACATAACTTGCAAACTACCATCTGTTGATCGTGAAACCCCAGTTTAAGACAACTCCATGCTGGAATAGTTATTTTCATATCATATAGACTTAATAAGAAGCTTTCCATTTAGAAATAAGGAATTAAATATTCTCACTCACACTCACACTCTCAATCTCACACATGCATGCACATGCACACTCACACTCACACTCACACTCACACTCACACTCACACTCACACTCACACTCACACTCACACTCACACTCACACTCACACTCACACTCACACTCACACACTCACACTCACACTCACACACACACACACACACACACACACACACACACACACACACACACACACACACACACACACACACACACACACACACACACACACACACACACATATACATATATATGTATATTACAAGAGCATACCTTTATATGTATATACTGCAATTATTTTGAAACAAGTAGTAAACAAGTTGAAAAATATCTTTATTCATCTTAGATTTCTACCAGTTTTTAGGAGTTTGAATAATGAGTTATTATGAATGAACATGATAAGTGATATCCACAGAGAAAATGGTGCTATGCTGTCACCAGACAGGGAGCTTCTACAAGTCATCAAAATGTGATAGAGAAATAAGACTGCTTATGGCTGTGACAGTTGTTGCAATTTTATTTTCTAGAGATTCGTTATACCATAATGCAAAGCTTTTCATCTGAGGTTAGATGGTTACAGAGTGCTGGAGTCCTTTCATTTTACTTTTTCTTTTTGATCGTATTGTATTTTTCTTTTTTCCTTTTTAGTGTTGATGAAACACTTAAAGACACATAACTTTTAAGGCCTAGTTACTTTATTTGTGTCTTATTAGGTAGCTATGGTGCTATTACCTTTTTTTTTCATTTATTTTAATTAAAGGGCAGTATTGCTACTTTCTTAAGCTTGCTGTCTTAAAAAATGACATCAGTAGTCTTATTATTTTTAGTAGTACACTATGTTTACAGCCTTTATTGAATCCAACGTTATAAAATTTGTGTTGGCTCTCTTAAGTATGTGCCAATTGTGATACTTATAATACATCCATTTATTCGCTGGTGGCAACACTAGTTCCATGTAAGGGCAGTAAGTTAGATGACATATATGTTGTCACTCTACTGAATGAAACAATGTTCTCTTAGTTTGGTTTTTATATTACTTTGATTGACATAGTAATATGGGATATCTGGCTCTTGATAATATGAACTGTGACATTCTGTTCTTGAAATATGTGTCAAAATTTTCACAGACTTATTGTGTATATTTATAAGTAATAATAGGCTTACTATGACAAGCTACTGAATGTACATGCTATACACATTAATACTTGATAATTTACACCAGTGTGCCTGTGTTAAGATTTTTACTTATTCACTTTAATCTGAATGTTTCAGGGCAGATTATCAATGTTTTGATTGAGTGGAAACTAAGACCTTCAAATTGGAGGACATTTTTTCGGGAATGCAGCAGTCTTAGACAATGCTTGAGATGCATTCATTTTCTACATCCGTTCCTCCCATGCATCAGTTGTACCGTTGTAGGTTCAAGTGAGCATTTAGTGTTAATGTCGCCATTACCAGATATTGTATGTTAAACCATTTTTGTCTCCTATTTTAAATGTGTATTCATCCATTGTTTATTCTAGCAAGTAATATGTCATGTTTTCTCATCCTTTTGAATGGGGAAACTTCCTTCAGTGGTTACCTTTCATCACACTTGATTCCAGCGTCAGCATGTCCTTGCCATTAAATGGCTCGAGGGCAAGAAATGCCTTGCAACCTCTGCAAGACCTTTGCACTTACATTTTGTGTGATTGCCTTTTTATTCCATGTTAGTTGTCCTTTAGTTCTAGATAAGACTTGTATCTCTTTTTATGAAGACATTATTTAATTAGATTTAGTGTACCTGAAGATAATAAGAACAAGATGCCAATGGGAATTTCTTGGTAGCCAACTATAATTAACAGGAAGATATTTTTTGAATGATTGTAGATATTCTCATAGATTCTCTCATACCTCACCTTCTTGAACTGTATTGGTGTGTTTCTTGGTTATGCCATCTCCGATAAGGATTATATACACATTGTAATTGGCAATATCAATCACTCATTGTCATGCATTTTGTGAGGGCTGAATTGTACTTCAAAATGAGTATCATTTTATGCAAATTAATCATGGACTGTAATGTGTTTCCATTTGCATTTATCTTCATACATCTTTTTAATATGAAGGTCATTTCATATCATAACATTATCATCTCTGTAACATATATTGTAGTGATGTTATTTGATTTTAAACAATATTCAGTGCTAAATTATAATGTAATACCAACATCTATTTGTAAATCTATTTATGTTTACTTAATTAAGTTACCTAATCTTATTATTAATGTTTATTTTATTACCTATAATGTAATAATGATTTGAATGGGTCCTTATTGGTCAGTGCTTTATATTCATGTAACCATTTTCTGTTGTTACAAATGTGTACAACAGGGCATTTACAGGAAGTTTATAAATAAACCGAAAATTACAAATATAATTTATATTTCTTTTGACCCAAACTGTAAACATAGAAATATACTCTCAGCGAAAACTCATTATATTTCCTGACAATTATTGCACACTTCAGTGATTACATCATGCATTTGCAAAATTCAGAAGAATGCAATGGAGTCCCTGTCTCCCATTTGTTTGCTTTTGTCTTTCAACCATTCACACTTCTTATATTGGTTTTGCAGATTTTGAGCCATTTATGGGCGCTCTACGATATTTCGCTCAGAATTTTGAGTCGTGCAATAATTATTAGTTGCTGTGTTTGGAACATCCACTCCAGATATGACATGCTATCTTCAGCTCTTTCTTTTCAACTTTCATTTTCTTTGCAAAATTTTTGAGATTTTAACACATAATAATCACTTTAACAACCTGATATCTGCACAAAATATGGCTTGTTCCTTTGTTATTTTAAATGTTGCACTTTATTGTGGTACATATGAAAAACTCTCAAAATAGAAGAAAAACTGAAATTATTATTTGAAGTTATCAGGGTATATTTGGAATGAACGCCTTTAATGCGAGAGTTCGTTGTTACCATTTGACAAGCAATAATGATAATATATATATATATATATATATATATATATATATATATATATATATATATATATATATATATATATATGTGTGTGTGTGTGTGTGTGTGTGTGTGTGTGTTTGTATATATATATATATATATATATATATTATATATATATATATATATATATATATATATATATATTATATATATATATATATATATATATATATATATATTATATATATATATATATATACACACACACACACACACACACACACACATATATATGTATATATATATATATATATATATATATATATATATATATATATATATATATATATATATATATATATATCAAAACATAACATAAGAAATGGTTAGTTTTTTCCACAAAGAAACGAACAGTATACATCTTTGCCCCAATGACTACGACCAGCTTAAATTCCGAATCTTCCTGTATTCATAGTTCTTTAATTATCAACTCGTTTTCATCCATTCTGCCAGCAAGCCACCCCCCCCCCCATCGAAAAGATAATGTGTTCAATAAATAATATACCTATTCCGATTGATATCTGATTGATATCATCATTGTCATCATTAATAAAACGTTTTAACCAAATATATATGCGATTTTCTTATATAGTACTGAAGGCTTAATTATCTCACCCTTCGAATTTGATTTTAGAACCAAAATTACAAAATGACCGAAGAACAAAGAATTTATACATGGAAATGGAAATGGCCCAAGTGCAATGAAAGATTTAATTTGCATCAGCATAAAATAGATTACACAAACCATAATGTAATCTGACGGAAGCAAAAATGCAACTAGGCCTATGATATTTAAAGTTTGAAAAAAAAAACGTGTTGCAGAGAAGCTTGCAAGTGTCCACCCACCCACCAAGCTTAGGAGTGTCCATACGCCCACTGATGCTGGTGGGTGATGCCTGTGGGCTTTTTTTTTTTTTTTTTTTTTTTTTTGTTATCGTGATGATTATCATATGAATAATGTGAAATCAATACCAAGGGTAGTAGTAGTAGTAGTAAGGATATTAATGACAATAGTATTAACAATAATATAGTGATGATGATGTGATGACGTTAATGATGATAGCAACAACGACGACAACGAGGATGATGACGGTAATTGAGGATGAGGAAGATGATAATGATAATGATGATAATAATGACGATAACTACGAATAATAGCGATAATAATATTGGTAATAATGATAATAATAATAATATTAATAATAGTGATGATAATAGAAATAATAATGATAATGAT